>LOJH01023397.1:4301-26432 GCA_001685095.1 Ellobius talpinus | reverse complement strand
CTCTCTCTCTCTCTCTCTCACACACACACACACACACACACACACACACATGCTGAGGTCCTCCTGCCCTTTGTGACTCTCCATTGCTCTCATGAAGACCCTGTCAATCCTCTTCCCATAATCTCTGAGAACAGGAGTCCCCATATGCTCTCTCTGAGGCCTTCCCTGGTACCGCACATCCCTCCTTTGACTTCCAGACAAGTATGAGTTAAAGAAAGCAAGATCTTTATTGAGGGGGAAAGAGCACAGAAAGACAGGGTAGAGCTGTGCTTTCAGTGAAGCCTTAAACTCTGGGTTCAACCCTGTTTCCTGACTACAGATCAGAGCTGTGAGTCCACCACACACAGTAAGTGACTTGCTATAGGTCACCAGCACTCTTGGATACCAAGAGCAGAATTCAAGAGGACAAGGGACAACAGGATGCCCAGCAGCTGTACCCACACTCCTGAAGAACACAAAGTAGCTTTCCGAACTGTCCAGGGACCTGACTCCTGATGACAAATGACTGGGGAGTCACTGACAGGAATGCAGTGAGACAGGAGAAGCAGGGTTCAGGCCAGAGGCTCTGAACAAAAGTGAGGTCTAATGCAGCAGGGGAAAAAAGTAAACATTTTACTCATCTACCACTTAGTAGATATTGGCTGGCTTGCTTTGGAGCTTTGTAATATTTATTTATAAGTGTACACTGGTGAATATCAGATGTCAATAAGTAATTATGAGCTCTGCCAAAAAAGAATAGAAAAAAACAAAGAAAAGCAAAACCAGGCTATTCCTCAAGCAAGGCAGGCGAATATATGAAGGGTGGCATTTTTGAAGTAGGAAAACACTGCTCTCATTTATATCTATATGTATTATTTTAAAGTAAGATTTTCTGAATAAACATTACTTAAGAAATAAGGACATGGAAGACAGAGACTTGTGCCTTGCAATTCAGAAAGTCATTCTGGGTTTAAAGCTCTGGTTTTATTTTTATTGAGGAAGATAGGTGATGCTGTCTTGTACTTCTGAGGACTGGGGACCCTCAGGCCCCTCCCAACTGCATGGTCTATGATTTTGAGATGTCCAGTTCTTCATATTTAAGGGAAGAAAATCTTTGCTCTGACCCTGCACCTAGCGCTTCTCCAGTAGAGAATTCCAGGGAGCTTTGTTGTTTTATTTTAATAAAAAAGCACATTTGGTATGATACATTGTATAAGATGTCAGAAGTTAGATCAGTATAAGGACTGGTTATATAATACAACCCAGAAAACCACGTTAAAATACAGACTCCCCAGTGCCAGCTCAAATTTGCCAAATCCCCAAGGTGGTGCCAGCAACTTTGTCTGATGAATACCCAGCTCCTTTTTATGTAAGTGACCCTTTGCTATGCCTTAGATGAACATTTATGAATTGGTCTAAATGATACTATCAGGATCCCTCCAGGCCCAGATCTTATGACTATGAGAAGAAATCAGTAGGGGCGCAGAGAGCTGGAGGGGAGTTCATCCACTATACCTTCAGCAGACATGCGTTACACCTCTATATGGCAGCATAGGCGAGGGGAAGAAAGCTCAAGTTGTTTCTCTGAGCCATTTCTGAGCATGACCAACTTGATTTTCAATAGAAAGGCAACCATCCATCACCAAACCCATAGTGAACCAGAATAGTTTTTTTTTTAAATTTGGGTTCAAAGAATGAAAGTAATCCCTAGGTTGTATAATGTTCTCCTTTTAATAAACCACTTTGCATGCACCATACATATGATGCAATGAGGTAGGCCTCCTGGATATCTTATTTCATAGATGAGGAAACTGATTCTTGTAAAGGTTAAACTATTTCCCTGGGGTTACCTACTTTACATGTAGGGGATCCAGAAATCAAATCCAATGTTTGACATCCCTAATATTATCCTAATTTTACCATTCCTTAGAGAGAATTCATCTCTTCAAGGTAGTGTAAGTGATCCTGTGAGATTTCTGACAGTTTTTGATATTTTAGCTGGGTGGTATCATCTCCAGAGTAAAGTGTCACTTTTATTGGTGCAATAAAACCCAAATCCATGTGGGTAAGGGCAGCTGGATTGATCAACCTCCACAATTCATCATTGAGCATGGTCCCAGTGACCTAGTTCCTTCAGCCAGACCCCACGACCTTAGAGCTTCCATTACGTGGAGATGGTCCAGTCAGACATTAATCTATCGGTGGATTATCGTGGTGATGAGGCAAGAGCCCTCATGATCCAATCACCCCCAGATCACCACTGCACCAAGCAATCAATACTCATCCCTGTGGACATCTCTGATCCAAACCACATGCAGAAACTTTCGTACAGACAGAATGGAAGCAAGGAGACGATATAACAGGCAGAGATTGGAAAGATGCTGGCTGACCTTGAAGATCAGTGTGATGTGGCCCTATGCTATAAAATGTTGGCATCTACCAAAACGACCTCTTCTTTGAATAAAAAGAAAGAAAGCAAAGAATGGGTTGTTCTCTGGAGCTCCCAGAGAGAAAGAATTTTTTCGAGACAAGATCTCATGTAGCCTAAGTGAGTCTTATGTAGCCAAGGATGATCTTGAATTCTTGGTTCTCCTAATCATTCCATATTATTCCAGGCATGTGTCACCATGTTTCTTTTACACGGTGGTGGGGATTGAACTTAGGTCTTTGTGTAGTCTGGGCAAGCTTTCTACCAACTGCCCCATATTTCCAGCCTCCCGTTAAGCAGAGAGCTGGTTGATATGTCTTAGGGCAGCCATAGGAAGTGAAAAATAGTGAGATTGAGAATCAAGTTGTTTATCACAAGATTCCCCAAACTTGCTTGGCCCCAACAGTATTTCCCTCTAAGACTCATTAATAGCAAAATAAAATTCACATACATGCATCTACTTTGGAAAATGATGCCTAAGGGAAATTCTTTATTAATTATTAGGGCTGATGCTATTGATTTGGGGACAAAGATGCTCTCTGCTAATGTTCTGACCAACCAGAAGCCGGAAGCCTGTTCTGGCATCCCTGTAGCATCACTGAGACAGAGAAAGTATTTGAAGCACATTTTCCTCAAGTCAGTGGATAACAAAAGAGGAAGGCTGAAGAGCATACAATGAAGCAAAATAAGAGAAACTGGAAAACTGTGCTTGTATTTACAGATTTGATTTGTGATCCACAGGAATTACGTTGGCTAGTCCCAGCAACTACCATGTTGCCAAAAACATCTGTAAATCTCTGCACGATAAACCATACTAGAATACCTCCAGGCTTCTCCGAAGGGAATGAGACCCATCTGTACAAGAAGTCTATGCATCAGACAGCCCTTGTAAAATGACCAAGACCTGGACAATGACCTCTTGGTTGTAGTGGCATAACTCATTCATTTGTCCAAGAGACAAGAATAGTTGGTGGTAAGGAGACTTCTGCACCTCCTTTTGCCTGCCATGAGGCTTCACCCTCACCATGCAATTGTGTCGAATTGAGGACCACATAGGAGAGGAACCAGGGTCAAGCAGGCTTCCCATCCAGGCGGGGAACATGTCACCTTGTTCTGGTGGAGCCATGGAAGTACACTAATGGGAGCGACACATGATATTACAAGCCCATTTCCAGCCTCCCTTCCCTAATACTTACTTGTTGTTATTGTTATTATCAGTGCTGTACACGCCTCTTTCACGTGAACAGGCAGATAGTGAGGAGTACTTGGTCTGCTTTATTGCCGTTTGCCTGATGTAGGCCATTAAGGCTTTACCACTCAAGCAAAAGAGTTTAATTTCATCTTTAAATAAGAAAGCTCTGTGATTTCTGGGCATTTGTCAATCCAAGCTGGGTGGTGTGTGGTTTTTCTATGGAGGGCCAAGGACCAATGTCCTAGTCGTTGAACAAAGAGGTCACAATGACATTTCAGAAGTCCCTTTATAGGTTATTCTGGCTATGAATTCTTGGAAAAAAAACTCAGAACGTGACACAGAAAGACAAGCTTATGATGGAAAGTACATTTAGAGAAGACAGAACCCTTGAAAGACACGTGATGCACATGCGCAGTACGGCACACACCCAAAACACTGAGGGCCGATTCAAGAGTCCGGGTTTCAGAGTAATTACACAAGCTGGGCTGCCCACGCTCCTCACTGAGCTGATTCCTCTTGACGAGGAAGGGAAAGGGGCCGCAGAGGGAGCCGACTCATTGTCTCCGCCACACTGGTGAATATTGTATGAATGCTGCTTTATGATAGGAAGAATGCCATGGGAAGCTATTGATATTCATAATGTGCCAAAGCCAGCATCCCTGTAACGGACTCTCAAAGCATTCACAAAAGCCTTAGCAAGGGGCGCTGCCCGAGGTGTGTGTCTGTTCTGGGGATCTAAATGGAGTCTATTTTTTTCAGTGACCTCAGGCTTACACAGTCCACCTTCTTCCCCAGAGTGCGGGAGCTGCTTTTTAATGGCTGAACCCGGCAGCCGCAAGGAACAGCTTTAAGGAAGTTTCTGTAATTTCCATGAATTGATGGGAGAGGGAGCCTCCTACTCTCACTGGAGCAGAGGAGGGCAAACACTACCCAGGGAACGGAGATGAGGAAGGAGGTTGTATTCTTGGGAGTTGGCAGGGTGGTCAGGGGAGGGGAAATGTCACTCGCAAAGCTGAGCAGCAGGCCGCCCCTCCCGCCTGTCAGGGCACAGGGTAGCTTTGAGGACGCTGCTCGCAACCATGACAGCTGGAAGCAGGTGAACTGGTGCAGATAAAAGAACCCACCTCTGCCTCTGGAAGCATGAAAACAATCTCCACTAACCTTTATATGAGGCATTTATCCTCTTCCAGCCTTTGTTTCTGCCTTCCAAAGCCCAAGATAGAGGCAGCCCTATGAACACCAGTGTGCCGATTAAAAATGTGAGCCTGCTAGCCCAGCAGTGCCAGAGCCCATTGGTCTGCAGTGGGGCAGCAATCAAGGAGAAAGGATTGAAATCTAATGGACCCCCTTAGGGATCACCTGCCTCCGCACATTGTTCCCCGCAATCATCACTGACCCCAAATGGGACCATCTGATGGGGAAGGAATGGGCTGTGCAGTCCATAGAGAGTCAGCGCCATATGGAACAAGCATTCCAATTGCCCATTGCAATTCATAAAAACAATTCAGGGCTCTAACTCTATTTCCCTGGCAATCGAGTTGAACCATCACCAGGCCCAGTATAATCAGATTCTGCTGCTCTATTTATTAAATATAAGATGCTAATCACATGGCCCAAGAGATGGTAATAGGGCCTAGAATCTCGCTTATTGGGGGCATCATTTCTCAGGTCTGCCTACGGATGTCTAAGGTAGTTGTATGCATATATGTAGCAATTGTCAGCCTATGGCTGTGCAGAGCCTGCGAAGAATGGACCATCACAGCTACAGAAGTGGCTTTTCTTAATGGCGTGTAGCTGGCTAGAATTAACAACTGAAGAGATCAAGACTGTGGGTTCAATCCCACAGAGCCAGGTAGCTCTGCGTCTTCAGTTCAGTCAACATTTTAGTGAGCACTACTATGTGCCATTACCAATGTTCCTTTCAGTAGTAAAGGATGAACAATATGTCTGCTTAGAAGCTGGGGAAGAAGGCCAGAAAAATACAAATTTAAGCCCTTACCTGCTGGATACTGTGAAGTAGATGGACCCAGATATATGAGGGAGCCATCAAGGAGGAGTGGCTAAAATATAACCATCCTTTGTGGGTGCATAGAGCCTTACAGTTTGGAATGCCTTAATCTCAGACAAAGCATTGAGATTTGAATATTCCACCTGAGAGAAAATGAAATAAAATTCAGCTGCCCTTGGAGGATCGTGGGAAACTACCCTGCTCACCTGAGCCTCCCTGGCTGGCAGTCACACATTAAGAACCTGCTGATAGATCAAGGAAGTACCCCTCTAACTCCAAGTTCAGGTCTGTGACTGCTGACCCTGCTGGAGCACTTTCTCTTTATTAATTACCTGGGTTGTGGTCTCCATTATCTACGGTTCACCACACGGAGAACTCAGAAGTACTGGAAAAGCCAGGGAGAACTATGTTGTAAACTGTGGCAGACTGAAGGCACCTGCGCATCCTGCACCTCCCCAAAATCCTGGAAATGACAACTATCCTAGTTTGCTTCCTATGGCTGTGATAAAACACTCTGACCAGATGTAACCTGGGGGAGGAAAGGGTTTCTCTGGCTTGCACTTCATGTCACAGTCCATCACTGAGAAGTCAGGGCAGGGACTCCAGCACAGCAGAGAGCAGGGCTTAGAGGTTGAAGCGGAGGGCACGGAGGGATGATTCTTACAGGTTTGTGCCCCATGGCTTGCTCAGCCTGCTTTTTTATACCCTACCTGCCAAGAAGTGACAAGACCCATAGTATGTGATGCTCTCTCTCCATCAATCTTTAATCAAGAAAATACCCCACAGAGCCTACAGGCACTGTGATGGTGATGATTCCTTAGTTAAGGTTGCCTCTTCCCAAAGTTTGTGTCAAGTTGGCAAAAACAAACAAACGAACAAACAAAAACAAAACAAAAAAACCTAACCAATACAACAAAGAATTTCTCTAACAGCTACCTACGTGCAGCTGGGTGTAGTTCAGTTAGTAACATGCTTACGTAGCTCCCAAGAGGCCTTGGGTTCTGTCTTCAGCACTGCAAACAAACAAACCTGAGTATGGTGGCTGGAATCCCTACACAAGAGATGCTGACACAGGGGGCCTGCTGTAAGTTTGAGACCAGTGAGATCTACACAGGGAACTCTAGGCTAGCCTAGGCTACATGGCAAGCTCCTGTTTCAAAAGTTTAAAAAAACATAAACAAGCAAACAGAAAGAGGCCGGTGGGCAAAAGGAATAGATTATTAGCAACAACTTCACGTGGCATTGTCTATATGCATACTCTCTTCTAACAATGACTTGGCAACCTCAACCATCACCTGCCTGTAGTATGTGCATACGAAGAACTCTCTCCAACCAAACACTGCATCTAGCAACCTGTAAGCAGCCTTGGATCCCTTCCCACACTAGGTTGTATGTATACCTGATTTAAACAAGGAAAATAAATCACTTCCTCTACCAATTCTTTGATAAGACCCTATTTCTACCCAAGTATGCCACAGAACATATCCTAAAAAGAAAAGAGAGGCACCAGTCCAACCTGAAATTGTTTTGTGTCCATCAACACGAAGGCAAACTGTGTACTTTGAGTGAACTCATGGGGATAATCTCCTATTTTCCTTCTTATACACTATGTATAATTTGTCACATATAGGTTTGGTGTGGAAAATCCTTTTGTATATGGGTTGCTTTTATTGGTTAATGAATAAACAAACTGTCTTGGGCCTGTGCACGGCTGAATAGAGGTAGGTGGGGAAAACTAAACTGAATGCTGGGAGAAAGAAGGCAGAGTCAGTGAGACACCATGTAGCCGCCACTGGGACCAGATGAAGTGGAACCTTGCTGGTAGACCACGAGCCTTGTGGTAAAATATAAAATAATAGAAATGGGTTAATTTAATATGTAAGAGCTTTCTAGGAGTCTGCTAGAGTCATTGGCCAAGCATTTTTTTTAAAAAATAATATAGCTTCTGTGTGATTATTTCAAGCAACCTCCTACTATATATGATTAAACCATATGAGTGATGGGAAAAAGCAAACACAATAAGCAAAATCTTACATATACCTACTTATCAATCAAAACAGAGAACTACCCATACTAATTGGTATACCCAAGCTAGGAGTGTCTCCTTAGAAACCAAACTTCTCGTTCTCTTGAACCTCATAAAAGGAAGCCCCAAGCAATAATCCAGGCCTTTGAATAGTCTCACTTATGTGGCTCACTCTTGATGATGTATTTGTTTCTGATCTGTGCTATTGTCTTGTTTTGAATAAAATTTTCTTATTACATTGCAATCTGTATGAGTCTTTAATTCGATTCTTTAAATAAGAGGACATAAATCTGGAGGCACTTGGCCCAGACCCTAACCATGGGTAACACAACATCCACCAACAAATAGAAATAAAAAGAGTAGGAAGTTTTAAGAACAAATTAAAAATGAAAGAGGAATACAGAATTCTGGTGCTAGAGGAAGATGAACAAATTTGAAATGAACTCAGCATGCATTAGCATTCAAACTGAAATTTGAAGTGGGAAAAGTCTAGAAGTAAAGCAGGTCTGTACCTCAGAAGCCCAGAAAAGGCTGAGCAATACAAATACTCCTAAATAAGAGAGTATAGGTAGAGATGAAAACAAGATCAGTTAAACATCTATATGAAGCACAGAAGTTTGCAGGCCCATGTGTCTGCCAGCCTAAACCCTGGTAGGAAATCAGACAAGAAGGGCCTGAAGAACTCTAGACTGAACAGCAGGAGTATTTCCTGAACAGAGGGTTCGTGTGGGATTGATGTCTTGAAACCCTAGGACCTTCTATCCCTGCCCCATCCCTCCCTAAGAACTCTGGCTACCAGGTTTGTAGCCATAGGCAGTACATCGACAGTGTTGAGACACTACACCAAAACGCAAAGCAAAATACCCTGAGTGAAACCATTTGTCAGTAAGCCAGGGGCAAACGTGGAGCATCCAGTCAGTCTTTTAATTTTCACTGTGAGCTATTGTGGTCCATAGCTGGAAGAAGAACAGGGGTACTTGGGAGTTATGGGCAGCAGGATCAGGTTCAAGGAGAGCCTCAGCTACACAGGGAGTCCAAAGAAGCCTGGAATGTGAATGAGAACCTGTTCTCAAACAAAATAAGACCACAAAAAATGTTTTCACTGTTTACTCTAGCATGAATTATTTCAGGAGGCCTTTAGCATGGAAAAAAGAGCCCCAAACAAATAGCTAACTACAGACAATAAAAAGTGTGGAGACAAAGAAGAAAAGAGAAAAATATTTTCAGGAGAAACTCTGTAATTATCGTCTTCAGAAAGATGAAAGAAGATATTGTGTATATAACAATCACAGCTAATGTGGCTGCCCACTCGTACGCGTAAGGCTCTGCCCCGAGAGCTATCAAACTATTAGAGACCATAGAACAAGCCCGTATGAAGACAGCACAGCAATTATCCCCATTTTATAGTTGGAAAACTGAGCTCCATAGAGATTAAGTATAATGTTGAATGTCACAGAGGGAGAGAGGCATTGATGCTTCAGTCTGTACCAAAGCAAGCTGCTCCCTCAGAATGCAACCTCAGCCACCTCACAAGCTTTCCTTCTCCAAAACAAAGAGACAGCAAAAAGAAAACATTCAGAGTGAAAACTACAATGACAGATGACATACTCCCTGAAAACAAGAGAGTGAGAAAGTAGTTCAGAGAGAAACTAAAAATGAAATTATTTTTAAAAAAATAAAAAACAATACAACCCCTACTCCCCACAAAGTACCAGGAAATATATGAAGAAGAAAATATTAAGACAAAATTTAGAGAAAAATGTCAGAACCTGCCAGCTCCCAGTTGCTAGAATCAAAACACTTTGTATCTGTACAGTATTATGAATGAGTAATGAGTCATAGATACAGTGTCAGTAAGTGTGTGGATGCAGGGAAACCGAGGAAAAGCCAAATGTTTTCTCCAAAGGAAGCATTGAAAAACTGTTGGGCTTCAAACAAACCCACGTTCTCAGCAATGCACGACAAGACAATGGAAGGATGGTAAGTATTTCTCCATTCTGTCTACCAGGAGGAGAGAGAGAGGTTATCTGAAATTCAGTACCAACTCATGCACCCTTTTTTGGAAAACTACTGGAAGACCTGGGAGTAAATTAATAAGGAAGGAGAAATGAAATCTAGAAAATTAGGAAACCCAAAATAAAGGTGAGTATAAGGGACCCCAAGGACTACAAAGGAAGCTCCCTGAGCAGGGCTGCGAAGCTGACCTCAGCAATGCCCTCAGTTGGCCACAGACAGTAAAGGCCCTGGGAAGGACTTTGACAAGGAGACCAGAGATCAGTATATTCCCTGATGTGCCAAGAACATAGAGAGAGCAGGTGACCTTGAGAAAGTTGCTTGGCTAAAGGAAAAGAAATAATAGGCAAATTATTAACTATATGAAAAACTGAATTAGAAAACCCAAACAGTATTCCTTGTGACTCAGAAGTGTGAGTGTATTACATTCACTCTCAAAATAACAAAAGCAAGGCACAGCCAACTCCAAAGAAATTGTGATTAATGAGATTGTAGAAGTGTGTGTGTGTGTGTGTGTGTGTGTGTGTGTGTGTGCATCAGATGGCCAAATGCTAGTGGAGTAATCAATAGATTATACCTAAAACTGAAAAACTAGCTGTGTAAGCATGCCACTTAAAATTATTGAGGTAACTGCCAAAGGAAAGATTAAAGTAATTGAACGTGATTGCCTGTGGGGAGTATGAACCTAGGTTTGAGATAGAGTGTTAAGGATTTCATTGCAAAATACATAGAACTCTTTGAATCTCTTGAACTATGCAAACCCAGTCAAAATTGAAATAATTTTTAAAAGAATTATAAATATCCTTCTGAAGGCATTAGCTAGTGTATACTAAACAGTGCTTTAAAGATCATTTATTCATTTTCTTTATGTATATGGATGTTCTGCATGTTGGGTACTGGTAGAGGCCAGAAGAAGGTGTTGGATCCCCTGGGGAGGCCAGGAAAGGGTGTCAGATGCCCGAAGGTTAGAGTTAAGCTGTGAACCACCTTGTGAATGCTTGGAATAGAACCTGGGTCCTCTAGAAAAGCAGTTAGTGCTCTTAACCACTGAGCTCTCTTTCAACCCCCTAAACAATTGTTTGTAACTGAACAAATTCAATTCCTTTAGACTGGGAGTTAGTCCCAACCACTTACCAGAGAATGGTACCTAGACTGCCTGGGTTGAAACTCATCCATCAGTGGGCTGCCTGGGAAATCCCATTTCTGCTGGCCACAATCCAAAAAAAAAACAAACAAACAAAAACCCCAAAACCCAACACTAATAGAGCTTGGGGGATGGAGACAACAGGATAAGCAAGGCTTCACTATGTGAGCCCAGATGCTTTCCCAAAGGCTGAGGGACTTTTGTCTTCCTTCCTGTGTAAGTTATTTCTCAGCAACAATGCTATTTAGGGAAGGATGATAGAGTTTCCAAGTGAAATGGAGGTTAGGTAACTTTTCTCATTGGTCTGAACACCACAACTACTTGATTCTCATCCTTATGAATCAGGAAGTCAAACATGATCTTCATTTCTGTAATGGAGTCAGATGTGAGGTGTAGATATAGAAATAAGCTGTTGAGGTTTGCATAGTGACATAGAAGACAGGAAAGCTAGGGAGTTGCTAAGACCCTGAGCGGATGTCGTTTCCCCTTGTAGATCCAATCTGGTCTAACTGTAACTCAAACTCTACTTCATCCATCTCTGTCACAATCACTGACGCGTGCTGGATACTGTTTGTTGTCTGCATCTGCAGTGGTCTGAATGAGAAAGCCCCCATATGTTTGAATGCTTGGTCTACAGTTGTTAATTGGAACTGTTTGGGGGAGAATTAGGAGGTATAGCCTTGTTGGAGGATGTTGTCACCAGAGATGTGGTGTAGGAGGTTCTTCTGCCTATGTGTTACTTTCATTGGTTGAATAAAGAAACTGTCTTGGCCTTTTGATAGGGCAGCACTTAGGCAGGTGGAGTAGACAGAATGGAATGCTGGGAAGAAGGGCAGAGAGAGAGCAGCCATGGAGCTGCCAGGTCAGACATGCTGAATCTTTCCCGGTAAGCCATGAACTCGTGGTCACATACAGATTATTAGAAATGGGTTAATCAAGATGTGAGAGTTAGCCAATAAAAGGCTAGAACTAATGGGCCAGGCAGTNTTCATTGGTTGAATAAAGAAACTGTCTTGGCCTTTTGATAGGGCAGCACTTAGGCAGGTGGAGTAGACAGAATGGAATGCTGGGAAGAAGGGCAGAGAGAGAGCAGCCATGGAGCTGCCAGGTCAGACATGCTGAATCTTTCCCGGTAAGCCATGAACTCGTGGTCACATACAGATTATTAGAAATGGGTTAATCAAGATGTGAGAGTTAGCCAATAAAAGGCTAGAACTAATGGGCCAGGCAGTGTTTAAATGAATACAGTTTCTGTGTGATTATTTTGGGTGTAAGCTAGTGGGGCAGCCAGGACCAAAAGCAGGCCCTCTCACACAACAGGGATGGGCATTAAGGTTTCAAATACCCACTGCAGGCCCAGTCTCCCAAGTGCCTGAAAACTATGGGTCAGACATATCTCTCAGCTATTGCTCCAGCACCGTGCCTGCCTGGCTTCACACTTTTGACAAGATGTTTGTGAACTAATTTTCTGAAAGTGTAAGCAAGCTCCCAATTAAATTGTTCTTCTATGGGTTGCTTTGGTCATGACGGGTCCTCACAGCAATAGAACAGTAACTTAGAAGCTATCCAAAGGGGAAAAGTGCTAGTGAGGATTGCAGGAGATTTCTCCCATCAAAGACAAGATGGCTTCCATCCCACTGCTCTATTGTTCCCATTCCTTCTGCCCTTTGTTGTTCTAACACGCAGTCAGGTACAATCCCAAGGAGCTATTTTGGAATGTCTTGGCTTCAAGTTTCCCAGTGATGGGGCCACTATTTGTGTCACCTTCCTGGGGGAGTAGAATTAGTCCCATGATGGGGAATTTCAGGTCGATTAGAAGCAAGAATGTGAGTGTATGTGGATCAGTCTCCTCTTTATCTTCCTTTGAGTGACAGTTTGCTCACTGAGAGGATTCATTCACTGCCTGTCTACATGGCTGCCAAACTTCAGATACAGCTCCCATTGGAGAGGCAAAACCCATTTGCCCAAAGACATCTGCTGTTCCCTTTAGTTTGTTTTGACTCACAGCAATAAAGTTGACTTTTTGATCTCTGACTATAGGTTATCTCTCATATTGCATTGGTATAACTTGCATGTCTACATAGGCTACCTACGAGCAGTTTCTAGAGCATGCCACCCTGTTTCACCCTTGGGGACACCATATCTGCCTTCACTGGGCCTTCATAGATTTCATCCTCAGCCTTGCAATTCTTCAATGTTTCTTTACTATTCTATTCACATTTATATATGACTTCCTCAGGGAGGGCTTCCCTGACCAATTCTTCTAGATGGGACCCATTTATTCTGCATTTTATCCCAAACATATCCTCTACTTTGTTATCCTTATGCAATTATTCATGGTATACATCCTTATTACAGTTCTCTGTTTACTATATGATAGTGTGCAGCATTTCCCTCTACAATGAATGTCATTTGGAGATAAGGATTTTGTCATGGTCCTGACCATGTCTCTAGTATCTATAATAATGCCTTGTATACAGGAAGTTCTCAGGAAATATTCTGATTATCCAATGAAGTTGACATTTTTCTACCAATGGAGATTAGCTCTGGTTTTAAAGCATGGGATAGTTCTGTGGCTAATTTTGAAAATGGTTCAATGAGTAGTATTCCTTTAAAGGTTGATTCTCCTCTAGTTCACTTGCTGAGCAGTTGGATCCTGATCACAGTTTATTGACAGAGCCAGGCCTTTCCATTTGCAGGCTAGTAAAGTGCACTTGCTGCCTCCTGCACATTTAACTTCATCCCCCTCCTCTCTCTCCCCTGGAGTAGTCTTCAGCGCAGACTGAATCTGGTGTCTATTATAACCCAGTGACCATTTTAGTTCCCAGTCCTGTCCATTCAAATCTATCCCATTTTACTACTTCATCTTCTTTACAATCAATTTTTTTTGTAACTCAGCATCCTTTTGTCTCAAGGGAGTCTATACCACTGTCTCTTAACATCTCCAATCTGGAAATCATTTTTCTACTAGCATTTTTCTTTTGTGGTTTTATTTTGCATTAAAAAGTTAATATCTATATACCTTGAAGGATTTTAAAAGTCATGAAAACACTACATGAGACCATTAAAGCATTACATTTATGTTTTATTAGAAATAATCTCATCTGTCTGGTTGGTCACCAGGAGTTTTTTACTCACAGTCATAGGATAAATTCTATGCTGTCTCTTGGGGCTTTAAAAATGAAATTGCATCCCAGTGTTGTAGGGCTTTCATGAAGGCACACCCTTCAGTGGTGCTCTGTCTTACATGTTCTAGCTAGGACAGGTACAATAGACAAAGAAAATTCTTAGAAATGCTCCCGAGAGTTGACTCTCAGTCCCAGTAACCTTGCCCTGTGCCACTCCTGGTAGTTCCAAGTTACTCCTAGGTAAAACGAAACAAGAAACTAGAGGTAGTTCATTTTCTGGCTTTTCTAAAATTTGTGTCTAAAGTGAATGGATGATTTACTTTGGTGACTCATTCGTAGACAGCCAGCATTCACTGTATAATTACTCTTCAGTCAACAATGAGCCAGATATATTATGGTGACCCTGTAAGATTATAATGGAGCTGAAAAATGTCTGTCGCCTAGTAATTCCATGGCCATCATAACACTGTAATGTAGCAACTCAGATGTCTCTAATGATTTTCACATAAGAATCTTATTGCACTGCCAATTTTGTGGAAACATCATGCATATGGTTGTATACAGTTATCTTGCCAAAGATAGCAAATGCCTGTGTCATTGGTTTATGTGCTTACTGCTGTGTACTTTGATCATGGTTTTAGCTTATATTCTTCCTATGGAAAACACTTTCTGTAAACAGTCTGCAAACTTATGCATCTTATTATGCATTCTTGACCACACTGAGTGACTGATCTCTAGTTCTTAGGCTTGTGTAGGTACACTCTGCCTTGGTTACAAAGAGACAAAACTGGATACATTTCTAAGGATAAAATTTCTCAGAATGTATCCATATCCTTTCATTGATAAACATATGGCTATATACATATATACATGAATATTCGTATGTATATTCATGCTATGTAGGAGAAATGTAAAGGGCCTTTGAAAATAAAAAAGCAGCTCTCTAGTATAAATAGTGTTTCAAATTAGAAAATACTTCCTTTGGAGCATTTTCTTTGGCCTTTCCTCCTGAAGAGAATTGAGTAGCATTTTCTAGGCTTCATGAAAAGTATTCTTCATACATTAACTTCCTTGGATGGACTTTGGAAGTCCAGTAACATAAGGAGGAAGTGTGGGATATTCTAACTTGCTGCACAGATAGGCCCATCTGTTATATCTAGTGATGACCACGTAGACTAGGAAAACCCCGACTACTGGTTGAGTTATTATGTACCCTACTTCTAAAGAAAGGAAAAATGTAGCAAGACAAATATACTGGACAATCTTCTCTTATTTTGGCTTAATTTTAATCGCATTCTTGTATCTTATAAGCTGAGGTACAGGCTCATTATGTTATATAATGTAGAAGACAGAGGCAACATAAATATTGTCTCATGTATTAAACCAATGATGTATGCATTTGCACATACACACACACACACACACAGAGAGAGAGAGAGAGAGAGAGAGAGAGAGAGAGAGAGAGCACTGATTCTATAAAGGATGCTTAGATTCAATAAAATGTCTCCCTAGGGACTGTTGTGCCTGACACAATCACTTTCAGCCTCTCATTTATTAGTACCCATTAAGCCTCAGTATCAGTGCTACCACAGAGGGTTGTGTGGTAACAGACACAGGCTATAGAAAACAATTCTTAAAAGGAGAAGGCATGCCTGATGGTATGCTTAAGCAGGCACTGCTGCCACAGGCAACCCGAATCACTGATCACAAATAAAGTATTGATCAGAAAGGCAGAAACTTGAAGGACTTCTGAGAAGGAAGATAGAGACTACTCCTGTAAATACCAGGGATGTGGTCTCAAGGCTCTGTCATATGACTGTTGCTTCTTTGGTGTCATCCTAGCCTGCAGCAGGGAAAGACAGAGACTTCAGAATGAGCTGAGTGAGACCCAGAGTACTAAATGACAAATGAAAGCTGCCCCATTATTTCAAAACAAAGTTGGGTTTTCAGACACAAATAACTAGATGTGTGTAGACAGGACTCTGTCTTTCTTCAACTCTTTTCTTCCGTAGCTCAGAATAGAACTTGCTGAACCTTGTGTTCCAGGTGTTCTCAGAGCAGAAAGTCTCTTTAGTTGAAATCCTGTGTGAAGTGCTTTGGTGTTGTTAACTTAACAGAATCTCCCAGAGTCACCTAGGAGAAAGGCCTCTGGGCATGCCTCTGGAGGATGGCCCTGATTATCATAATTGAGGTGGGAACATCAGCCACTGTGGGTGGCACCATTTCATGGGCATGAATCCTGAATTGCCTGAAAGGGAGAGAGGAGACTAAAGGCAAGTGTTCCTGTTCCTTCCCCTCTCTGCTCCTGGGCTATATGAATGGGATAGAATCAGCTGTCTGGAGTTCCTGCCGTGGTGACTTCCCCACAGTGATGGACCTGTGAGCTGAGATCAACCATTTCCCCTTTAATTTGCTTCTGTCAAGATATTTTCTTAAAGCAACAAGAAAAAGAAACTAAAACAGGGCCTAAAAAGAAATATCCCCATAGAGATAAGAGGATTTCTTGGCACCCCAGTGCCCAAGAATTAACCTTGTCTCTGGTTAATTAATCCCATTTGCTCATCTGAGATGGAGCTGAAGGTGGGATGGGACATATGGCTGGTCCAGTACCACAGCACACAATTCCAAATCCAACGCTAATAACTGGGTGAAGATAGACAATCCCCTGGGACCCTGAAAGGAGAGAAAAGTCCCCTGAGGGGCTCCTGTGGCAAACATGACTAATGCCATGTCCCAATACGGGAGAGCACACAGTGATGGGATTAATGTTCCCAACAAAGGGAGGAGGTAATTTTAATCAAGTAATGAGGATAAGATGAGAATTAGATTACTATAATTTGTGAGAAACGGTCTATAAGAGTTTGTTCTTTTTGATTAGTAGCATCATCAATAAATTAGAAGTTGATAGCATAAGGTTTCTATATGAAAGTGGCAATAAAGATGTTTATTTTCACTTAAGGCAAAAGTTCTAGTATGCAAGTGGTTTCATCTTGGAACGTTCCAGGCACATATGAAGTTTGCAAAATATATGTTAAGTAAATAAGCTATCCTCCGTCTGTCTGTCTGTTTTACGTGTGTTTGAGACTAGGTCTTGCTATACAGTCAAAGCTGGTCTCAAACTCATAGTCAGGTCTCCAGTGCTGGGCCCTCAGATATATTTATCACCTCCTTTAGCTTCCACCTGCTTTTAGTTTTGGGCTTAACCGCGACGTGCTGCCATCTAGTGACTCCTTGTGATTGACCGTGACACACTGCCATCTAGTGACTCTGTCCCTAATTGCAAGCAAAGCACAATGTGAGTGAAACAGGAGACCATTGCAGATTATAGCTAGCCATTCTCAGAAAGGTGTTTGTGGGGCTGGAGAGATGACTAAGTGGGACTAAGAGCACTCCCTGCTCTTCCAGAGTCTCCAAGTTCAACTTCCAACACAACTCCCAGTTCAATGGCAGCCCACAACCTTCTGTAACTCCAGTTGCAGAGGCTCAAACTCCCTTTTGTGGCTTCTGTAGGCACCAACCAGGCACACATATGGCTTACAGATGTACAAGCAAAAGAAACATACATACACCTAAAATAAAAAACGAAAATAATTTTAAAAATTTTTAAAGGAGTTTATACAGTTGTTTCGTTCTGATTTTGATCCGTGTGCGTATCTGCAAGGGAGTGTGCTAACGCTAGATCGTATGAATATTTGTATTGTTGTTCTTGATATCCAAGAAAGCCTCACTTGGAAATCTTTGTTATTTACTTGGAATTCACCTGCAACGTTAGAGCATTTTCTCAGGCTTCGAACTCTGAAATAGACAAGTCTGCTGACATCTTGAATGTTGCTTGCCTCATGAGTTCCAGGAGGAGCCCATGCACTCCAATTTAAACTTTTCAAGAGAGTTTACAAAAACCTTCACTCTCCAGTGTCTGCAGAGTGCACAGGTCTAAGGCCCATTGAGCCACCTCTTGCTGGCAGTGATGGACTCTATTTCCATTTAAGAACATAGGAACTGGCATGGGCTTTCTATTTTTTCCTTTAATGAATGCTATTTTCATTTGCTTTACTCAGCCATCCCCACGAAGACTAGTGAGAAGATATAGCGCCACTGGTTTCCTTTCTCCTTGACAGGTTCAAAAGTGCCATGCGGGTGGCAAATTAGACTTGGCTTCCCATTAATTGGGAAGAAGAAACTTTCTCTCCTTCCGTTCAGATTGTCATTGGCTTCTTCAGCACCCATTGAGGTTTTGTGGGTTTTTTCTTTAACCATTGTTATATTTATCATTACTGCTGCTAATGCTGTAGGCAGTCTTTCTGAGAAAATGATGAAGAGCAGATCTCAGAAGTCTCCCTCAGTAAATGTCTTAAAATAATTGGGAACTTGGGGTGAAGAACACATCAGTTGATAGAAATTCTAATTTGGGGTAACTCTAGATCTGGACAAAGAATTTATTCTGGAATTGTCTTTAACAAGCTTGACAAAGGGATGTGAATAATATTGATGTTGCTAACAAGATGTAGAGTCATCGCGCTGGTAAAATGGCTGAGAGGGCAGAGGGGCTTTCTGTCAAGCCTGATGACGTGAGTTCAGTTCCGGGGAACCACATGATGACCAGAGAGAACCGGCCATCTGTCCTCTGACCTCCACCCGCACCTGTCCATACCCAAATAAATAAATAAATAAACAACCCTACTTTCTAGAATGCACCATCATTTATCAAAGTCCTGTGATATGCTAGTAACATAGGTTGCTTTATATTTGTTCATGTAGTTTGTGGAGTGAGGCTTTGGGGAAAATTATTCCATGAGCGTTGGACAAAACAAGCGATTTTTCCAGCTTCCCACAGTTCCTGGATAGTAAATCAAAGATTCAGTCCCAGAGTCTAGTTGAAAGAATCACAGCAAACAAAGCGAGGCACAAAATAAGTTTAATCCTTTCCTCTTTTCTAGGCATTCCAGTGAACAGAACCCAAGGCTGACAGGGTGACTAGATAAACGTAAGCCCAAGACCGACAAAGACAGCAAGAAAAGGAGGACGCGATTTTCTGATGCCTGGAGGTCTTTCTGTGGGTGTCACAGGGGAGTGTTGTTATTGTTGTTCTGGTTTTGACAGGCTGACCCCAGATATTTTATGGAATAAAACCATGACAGTAAAGCAGAATTATGTGATGGTGTGGTGGCTTTGTGATATGTCAAATTGGCTAGCCCCAATGATAACCCCCAAATCCCCTTTCTGGTATGTCCTTGTCTTGAAAGGACTTTGAAGGCTTAGGGGTATTAGAGTTTCCAGAGGATTTTCAGTCATTTGTCATATAGGTACACCTCTCAATTATCCAATCAAACACTAATGAAGGCACTACTGTGAAGGATTTTACAGATGTAATTTAAGTTCCAAATCAGTTGATTTCCAGCTAATCAAAGGAAAAATTATCCTGGATGGATTATCCTGGCTTAATCAGGTGAAGGGTCTTTGAGGAGAGACCATGCTCTCTCTGAATGTGAAAGATTCCAAGAAATGAGGAAGAAGGAGAACGGTAAAATAGCTCAGCAGCCTGAGACCTTGACTCTTCAGCCACTGCTGGGGATCTACTCTCGGGTCATAAGCGTGAGAAAGCAACAGCTACCCCCTTCTTCCACATCCTCCCTTACTGCCATCTGTTCTGTGGATTTGGGACTGCCTGGACCTCTGTCCTCTGCTGGCTGCTGTCCATCTTGTAGCCCTCCGTTGGATGCAAATGTGGGGTACACTTGAAAAACAGCTCTGTCCACTAGCCAAACACTTTTACATAAGGAATTGCCTCTGCTGAATGCTAGTGGGCACTGGCTTGGACAGAATTCTTACATTGAAAAATATTTAGGAAAAAAATCATCTGCCCAACTGTGAGGAAGAGGGAATTCCTTCAGTGGAGCAGTACACTTTACTGTGTGTGCAATCAAAATGGAAATACCCCAGACTGGATGACTTGATTATAGATGGGTGCACTCTTGCTGACCTGGAGTCAGGAAGCTAAAGTCCACAGGAAAAGCAGGGTACCAGGGCAGTTTACAGTAGGGCCTCCCTTCTTAGCTTACAGGTTGTTTTCATTTGATTTTGATTTGTCTGCTTTGCTTTTCAAAGTATGAGTAAAGACTCAGAGAGTTCTGGTGTCTGTCTCTTCTCCCCTGCCCTCTTTGATTATGGTTCCACCCTTATGAGGTCACATAATTTAATTACCACAAAAAGGATTCCAACTCAAAGCAACATCACATTAGGGATCCAGGCATCAACTAATGAGTTTGCCCAAGCATGACTGAGTCTATGACACCTATGTAGTAAGAGGAAAAGAGACAAATGCTTCTGAAATTAGAACCGCCTAAGGACAAACCCATCCTACAAAGGGTCAAGCATTGTAGATACCGAAGGGGACTAGCATTGTCCAGTGGCCTCAACCCATCTTTGTTTAATCTTGCTTCCCTTTTTCTCCTCAACCATGCAGAATGTCTTTTTGAGTTCACCAGATTTATAAGTCAGTATTGGACCATTAACTGTTTTTGTTTGTTTGTTTGTTTGTTGCTTTTTAGAAAAAGTTTAGTTAATACATTTAACTGAAGAGCCCCAGGGAAAGACAACATTTACCCACACACACCACGGCTGAACTGAGAAGAATTACAACTAGCCAGAGCCCTCTTCTCAGTTCTGCTCGGGCCCCCTGGCAAATTCCCTAAAGTTATTCTTTCATTTCTCTATTTTCCCAAGCACTTCTGTCCCTAACCTCAGGCTCTTATTTAGTAGAACATAAATTTTCTGCCCCATCTACCGGGCTCAATGATTTATCAGACAACACATACCATCTCCCATAGTGGAATTCCACTGAAATATTTTTCTCCCTCTTGCTTCCAGAAAAGCAGAATTTCTAAAGGAATCAATGTTCCCACAGGCACACACACCAGCTAAGGGGACACCTCCAAGTGGGAGGTAGGCTAATTAAGGAGGAGGAGAAAGGGAGGTTTGGAGTCTCTTGAGATAAGGATGCATCCTTTCCTAAAGGCCAGACTGAATCGTTCCAGAGAGAAGAACTGCAGTCAACCTAGTGTCTCACTGCAGTCATCAGCAAAGAGGACCAGGCATCGTCTTACAGTCTGCCGGGACCTGAGCAGTGAGTGCAGCTACCCCTGAAGGAACTCCCTGTGCTACTCATAAAAATGGCTAATTTAACACACCATCAAATTAATAATGGAACGTTGCGTTGCCACAGCACCGAGGGCCTCCCATCCATCAGCTCACTGTTGGGAAGTGCCTTCTGTGAGCCCTTGCCTCACCTCAAGACAGGAGCACCTCTTCCCAGGACTCACCAAGAATTCTTCCCCTTGGACCACCCACATGGGGAGAGTTGGAAAGCTGTGCTTGAGGCGCTGTGAGCAAATATGCTACGCCAACTGCGAAGATAACACAGGAATGTAAATGCCGCTGGGTGGGTTGGCAAGTAACTATGATTTTAGTAATTGGGTGGCAGAGACAGGAAGGTTGGCAGTTCAAGGCTAACCTCAGCTGCACTGTGAGTTTAAAGCCATTCTGGATTACATGAGATGATTTCTCAGAAAAAAAGAAAAAAAAGAGACATGAATGTTTCCTTTGTGAGTTGAGGTCTGAGGTACAAAGACCCACCTTACTAGTCAGTAAACTCCCTTCAAGATCTGTCCTGGATGAACGGTGAGCATAACTACCATCATGATTTGATGTTTAATATGTGTTCAAGCCATCCCTGAACACTCCTCTTGCTTTCAAACATGCATTACCTCATTTATGCTGTAACAGACAGCCCTGTGAGAACACTGTCATCACCATCATTGCTAGTTTTTGTTTCTTTTTTAATTCTTTCATTACTTGTCTTACATGAATGGATGTTTTGCCCGTATATATGTCTGCACCGTGTACATGCAGGTACATACATACACACAAAGGCCAGGGGGTATGATGGATTCCTGGGACTGGAGCTACAGATAGCGTAAACTGCCACATGGGTGCTGGGAACTGAACAGGGTCCTCCGGAAGATCAGCTAGTGCTTTTAACCACTGAGCTGTCTCTTTAGCCTCAAACACCTCTAGTTTTAAAACACAAATTAAAAGCAAGACATGAGGGTATTGCTGTAACTCATTCAAATTCAACAGTGAAGGGCTGGAGCTGGGATTTTAGCCAGGCAGATCACTACTGCTGCTGACATACACCTGTGAACACCGTATTTCTC
>LOJH01023395.1:3132-19523 GCA_001685095.1 Ellobius talpinus | reverse complement strand
TTTGGAAGAGCAGGCAGTGCTCTTAACCACTGAGCCATCTCTCCAGCCCCTGTTGCTCCCTTTTTTAAGGCCCTTCGTCCCAACTCTCACTGTCAGACCAATCTGCTGAAACCATACAAGTGACAACCGACATTCTGTCCCTGGAACCCACATGCTGAAAGGGAAGAAATTACTCCCTCAACTTGTCCTCTGATTGCTACATGCATGAAGTGGCATATGGGTATACACAATAAGGAAATATATAAGTGTTATAATTTTGTCTTGTTGTATTTTTTGAGGTAGGGTCTCACTATATAGCTGTGGCTAATCTGAAACTGTGCAGACCAGGATGGCCTTAAACTCATAAAGATCCACTTGCCTCTGCCTCCTGAGTTCTAAGACTAAAGGAAGAATTAAAGGTAGGCATCACCATGCATGGCCCCTAGTGTTATAATTTTTTTAAAAAAAGATTCATTTATTTTTATGTGTGTTGGTGTTTGCCTGCATGTGTGTCCGTACACTACATATATGCAATACCCACAGAGGCAAGAAGCGGGTGTCTTGCCTCTGTAGCTGGAGTTACAGATGCTTGTAAGCTGCCATGTCAGTTCTGGAAGCTAAATCCTGGTCCTCTGCAAGAGCAGCAAGTGCTCTTCGCTGCTAAGCTGCCTCACCGGCCCTGCTATTTCTGTAGGAGTCCAGTCCAGGTGCTCCCTCACCCTCAACTCCTTGTCAAGCCTCCTAGTGCTACCACCTGCCCTTCCTACAGCTGTTCACACCTCTGGGGTGATCTGTAACGTCCTTTCTCTCTGTAGTGTCCTGCCTTCTCAGAGGGCAGGCGCTGCACTGCATTTGAAGTGAGAATATCGTCTTCGTAACTGCACAGTATCCGCAGGTGCTGGTGCTGGTCTAGGGCACAGCTCAGTAATGAATGTACGCAAAGTATTAGACTTAGAGCCCAGCAGAACACAGCATAAGAATGTAGACATGCATAATATCTACCTTTTAATTAATCAAGGAAATGTCTGTCAGTTCTCATTAGCCTGTTAACATCTCCATCTGGGCTCTATAAGGTAAGCTGTGTTTCCCAGGGTGTTGGGATATACCCCTAACAAAAGGGGTTAATTTTCTTTCAGGCTCTGATGTTAATAGCTCTTGCCTGTGGTTTTTAATTTTGATTTTACTATATATTAAATTTTTGTGTTAAATTCTTATGCATGTGGGGCTGAGAGATGTCTCAGAGGTTAAGAGCCCTGACTGCTTTTCTGGAGGACCTGAGTTCAATTTCCAGAAACCACATGGTAGCTCACAACCATTTGTAATGAGATCTGATGCTCTCTTCTGGCCTGCAGGCATACATCCAGGCAGAACATAAATATAGATATATAAATAAATAAATCTATCTTTAAAAAAACTTATGCATGTTTTAACTGCACATATCTCTGTGCACCGCTTGTGTTCTCCAGAAGAGCAGCCAATGTTCTTAACCATTGAGCATTGCTGCAGGTCCTGGTTCTTGACTAACTTACCTCAGTGATTTCTGCTCTGAGTTCCTGGATAAAATCCCTAGCTCCACCATGACTTCTTGTCGGACTCCATGGGGTGCTTGGAATCAATAAGGACTTCACAGAGTGAAAATATTCAATATGAACCAGGTAAAGATGTTAGAACAATGCCCAGTAAGCCGAGGAGTTTTTTTTTAAGCCGAGGAGTTTTGAGAACTCTTAGGAAGAGCATTAGTAAGTGGGAGCGGGTGCTTTATTTCCTCCCCTCCGTCCCAGTGTGTCTGTCCTCCTGGAAGCCCACGTTGATGCAGTTGTTCACTGCTTCCTAGTCTCTGCCTCATTGGGCTCACACACACCCCTTACCAGAGGCCAGTGCTCTTGGCCACTAGGGGGAGCATTTGTGCCACAGAAGGCAGCTCAACTGTCCCACACGGAAAGCCAGCCTCGGTTTTCTGGCTACCTCTTATCCCTCTGGAGAGAACAGCTTGGGATGTTCTGTTTTGGGATGACAGCCTTGGCACCTTCTCCCCACTATGGTTCCACCAGCATGGAGCTCTCTAGGTTTAGGTTTAGCGCACTGAGCCCAGGATGGTTACTCCCCTGTTTTGCCTATGAAGGGGGAGTTCCTTCTACATGAGGCTTAGTTGGGCACTAATAAAAAAATGAAATACCCTGACATAAGTCTGGTGCTCTAGTGTACATCTGTAATGCAGCATTTAGGAAGCTGAGGCAGGATTGCCAAGAGCTTAAGGCCAGCTTGTGCTGGCTACATCATTAGTTCCGGGTCACTCCCCTGTCTCAAACAAGCAAACAAACAACAATAAACAAATTCACAGATACAAACCAACCCAAATCACCCTATGAACTATGAAGAACCAATAGGTTAAACTTGTGTGGTCTCCCCCTGTGTCCCCTTCCTCCGTGGACACTCGTGCCCAGAGCCTGTGCCGTTGCTGGAAGGGGTCCCAGAACACCTTGTCTCCACTGAAAACAGGAGACAAGCACGAACCATACACAAGAGGTCAGGTCTTTACAGAAACATCTGGAATGGTGAAATGCCCCACATCACCAGAGGGAAAGTTTAATTTTTTTCTGAAAAGTTGAGTGATTTTGTAAATAAAATAATGAATGGAGTTTGTCGTGACACCATAAGCCTGTAATCCCAATACTTAGCAGGTGGAGGCAGAGAGCCAGGAGCTCAAGGTCATCATTAGCTGCAGAGTAAGCTCTAGGACAGCCTGAGCTGTGTGAGGTCCCCTCTCAAAAAATTCATAAGGAAATGTGAATGAGTGATGTATGGAATATTGGCATGTGAGCCCTCCCTAGGGGACCCTTTCAGCCTTGATACACTAGGTGGCAGCACGGAGCAGCAGAAGGGGAAACCAGACTGGTCCAGGGCTGCCCCCAAAAGGGGCCTCCTTTGTGTTCCCCTTGCTTTGAGCCCTGCTTCTGTTCCCACAGAGGGTCTTTCACTCCCCTCCAGTGTTAGGACACCACATCCAGCAGGGCCAAACACCTAGAGTTCTTCTCAGAACCCCTGAAGTAAGTTCTTCAGCTCTCAGAAGCAAAACTTGGACCTGGCATGAGAAATGGGGATAAGAAGACACATAGATAGAAGCCCTAATCTACACTGATGAGGCAGAATGAGCAACAGGAGGTTTTAAAATCAAACAGTGGCTCCCCGAGAAACTGTTGCCTTGCCAACCCTGCTTCAGGACAAGCTCCAGTGAGCCTCTCTAGTGTCTTCATACAGCTAGAACACAGATAGCCGTGTTCTTCAGGGAGCTCCATTTTACCTTCACATTGCATGGTGGATCTAGCACAGAAGCCACGGCCACTGAGTAAATCCATCACGGTCAGGAAACTGTAATCTGGCCACACAGTGCTGTCACAACATAGCACTGCCCACCACTCCTCGGCTTCACTGTCTATGGGCTTTGGGACACTCAAGTGAAATCACCCCCTTTCTGCTCCAGACAGACAGACAGCCATTAGACAGACTTTTCTAAGCACCGACTACGTGCTCAGCTGTGCATTAGCCCCTTGATAGAGGAATGAACCAAAAAGGGAGCATGACACGTGCCCACACTGTCATCCATCCCAAAGAGGAATTCCTTCTTCATACCTTAATTGGCCATGTTGGTCTTAATCACTGTCCTATTGCTGTGAAGAGACACCATGACCAAGGCAAATTCTTATAAAAGAAAGCATCTAGTTGGGAGCTTGTTTACAGTTTTTGAGGCTTAGTCCACTCCCATGATGGCAGAGAGCCTGGCAGTAGGCAGGTGCGGTGCTGGAGCGACTTCCCAATTCACAAACACAGAGAGATAAGACTGGGCCTGGAAGGAGCTTTTGAAACCTCAAAGCCTGCCCCATGACACACTTCCTCCAACAAGGCCACGCCTGCATGATCCTTTGGGCCATTCTTCAAATCACCACAACATCCTACTTTGCTTTCTGTTGCTTTTGTTAACGTCCTAACCAAAGGCAGCTTGGGGAGGAAAAAGTTTATTTGGCTTACACATCCCCATTACAATCCATCACGGAGAGAAGTCAGGACAGAACTCAAGGCAGGAATCTGGATACAGGAACTGAAGTAGAGACCATGGAAAAATGCTGTTTACTGGCTTGCTTCCCATGGCTTGCTCAGTTTGCCTTCTTATGCACCTCAGAACCCCAAGTGGGCTAGGACCTCCAACAGCAGTCATTAACTAAGATAAGGCCCTACAAGCTCACCTACAGGCCAATCTAACGAGGCTTTTTCTAAACTGAAGTTCTCTCCTCCCAGATAACCTGATCTGCGTCAAGTTGACAAAATTCACCAGCACAGAGGATGATTTTGAACTTCTGTCCTCTTTGCCTCCACTCTCCAGCCCTGAGATCCCAGACCACCACAATGCTTGCACGTTGTCCTGCACACCTCGCCCAAACCTACCTCTTTCCCGTTCCTAGTCTCAAAGTCTTTTGTACTATTAGGTAAGTCCAGCCCTCTTCTTCTTGGCAGCTGTCTAACAACTAAAGACAGACACTGGGTCTCCATGACTCATTTCTTCCTCACAAATCTTCACCCCAGGAGACACTCTCTTTTACAAGAATCATTTGAAGTATTCCTCCCATCTGCTAGGCACCTCACAAGGTTGTGTCATCTCATTTACTGTTCACCATGAACTCTATTCTAAGGTATAGACAATGGAGCAGGTGAGGTGAAGTAGCCAGCTACCCGCTGCCCCACACTCTTTAGCTGAAGGAAGGGCCCTGATGCCATTAGTCCTCTTGGTGGTGCTGTCTCCTCAGTCAGCCTTCTGTTTAGATGGAGCCAGGCTCAGCAGCACCTGTCCCCTCTTTTGGTCTGGATAAGGCCATTCATGGAGCACCATAAGCAGTCACATGATGCTAGTGCTCATCATGGACTAATGGGTACCTAGATATCTGAAATCTTGACATTGACATCATTAAACGTGGTCTCTCAGGCTGCCTGCTTTCTCCCACACCCCGTGTGTTCTGTGTCACACCCATCCTTCAAAGACATTCCAGCTCATACACTGTCTATGACAAAGCCATCCTGATTCTGCTTTGCTCTAACTAGTCTCTCTCCTAGCTTATAGCCAGGCCAGCCTTAAACGCTGTCTTCTTGCCATAACCTCCCATGTGTTGGAAGTACAGATATGTGCTAAATTTTCTCTACAGAATTTCTACCTATATCTTGTGAGCAATAATTTATGTCCCTGTTTTCACTCCTCAGCCATGACACATCCCCAGACCATTGTTTTTCCCTTACTGCCTTATATATGGAGGTACCCAGCAAACATTTGTCAAATGAATTAACTTAGGAACTAGGAGTTCATCCTTTGTCTCTGAAGGCAAAGCCTCAAAACTTCCCATCAATGCTCTTAAATGGATGGATACCTCCTAACGTCTGCCCTGGCTCCTTCCCTGCCCCACTTTGCAGCAGGAATGGTGTGAAGTCTCAGGCAACTTCAGAGCAGCCCTCGGGACAGGTTTGACCTCTGGGGAGTCAGAAGGCAAAGGGCACAGTGCCCGAGACCCCACAGCTGAAAGGAGTAGAACTCTTTCTGTGTGCTCCACCTCAGCTCTAAATGAAGTATGTTCCCCTCCTGGGGATCAGTCATTCGCACCCATCAGCCCAAATCAGCACTTGTTACTTGTTTGGCAGAGCTTGGAAGACTGGCTTCTTCAAATTGCCCCCCTTAAAGTCCTTGAACAGGGTAGAAAGCAGCTAGCAGGAATGGCTGAATAATAAAATGAGGTAGAAACAGTCTCAATGGAAGCCAAGTGGAGAGACGGCCATTCCTGAGATGCGCACTCCACTGGCTTGATTCCGAGCTCCCTAACCTGATCCACGTCTGAGCCGCCTTCTCAGTAAGGCCCCACCAGCACTGTCTGTGCTGTTTTATATTTCTTCCCACTGCAATCACTATCTTTATTTTTGTTATTTCTTTTTTCTGTCAGTGTGTGAGCGCACATGCATGGTGACACACACATGTGGATGTGTGTGAGCGCACATGCATGGTGACAGGTGGATGTGTGTGAGCACACATGTATGGTGACACATGGATGTGTGTGAGCACAGATGGAGGCCAGAGGTTGACAGAGAGGCATTTTCCTCTCTTGCCTTCCTCCTTTTGATTTTGAAATAAGGTCTTCTCTGAACCTAGAGCTCTCCTTCCTACCTGTTGGAGCTCAGCAGCTGGTCACAACTCCCCAGGATCCTCCTGTCTCAACCTCTCTGGCAGGACACCAGTCCTGTTAACTTCTACATCCTGCTGGAGATCCAAGCACGCACTTTACCTCCTTAGTCTGGGTTCCTATTGATGTGATGGAACATCATGATAAAAGCCTCCTGGGGAGGAAAGGGTTTGTTTGGCTTCCACTTCCACATCACTGTTCATCACTGAAGGAAGTCAGGACAGAAACCCCAGCAGGGCAGGAACCTGGAGGCAGGAGCTGATGCTGAGGCCATGGAGGAATGCTGCTTACTGGCTTGCTCCCTATGTCTTGCTCAGTCTGCTTTCTTATAGAACCCAGGACCACCAGCCCAGGGATGGCTCTACCCATAGTGGGCTAGGCCCTGCCCCATCAATCACTAATTAAGAAAATACCCTACAGTTTTGCCTACAGCCCAATCTTTTGTTTTGTTTTGTTTTTGAGACAGGGTTTCTCTGTAGCTTTGGAACCTGTCCTGGAACTAGCTCTTGTAGACCAGGCTGGCCTCTGCCTCACAAGTGCTGGGATTAAAGGCATGCAGTGGCACCACCACCACCCAGCCTACAGCCCAATCTTCTAGAGACATTTTCTCAATTGAGGCTCTAGATTATCTCGAGTGGACATAAAACTAGCCAGCACATCTACTTTAGCCATCTCCCAGCACCACTCCCTGTCTGTCCTGTACACATTAGGATCTAATTTCCAAAGGCCAGTTTGCATGTCTACCCTCCCAACTCTAGTAGCTCGCTCCCAGGAGACTGATGAAATATTGTTCCTAACCTCCCCTCGGCTTTACTACTCCCTTCTAGACAAGAGTGACTGAGCAAGTCACTCTTCTAGACCAGGTGACTGAGCAAGTGGGAATAGCACCCAGAATAAATGAGTCGAGATAAAAACAAATTAGTGTTTATTGGATTTTTGTGCCCCTTTCCCCATAATTTTGCCCAGGGATGGATGAAAGCCAGATTTCAGCAATTATGTCCCAGTAGTCTCAGGTGGGAACAATGCAAAATGACTAGAAAGAGCCCAGAATTGGCCTGGGCTAAGGTGGCCTCAAGGCAAAGACAGCAGGACAGTGGGGTACTAAATAGCCTGTCCCATACCTCCACAGGGGGCTGATTCTGAGAGACCCCTAGAGCCTGGCCCACCCCTCTCCCCATTCCCATCAGGGAAGGCTCTCTGGGAAGAAGGCAGGTCAGGCGCATAGTGACCTTTCACACCTCAGACAAGCTAAGTTTGTTTTCTGCCTTTCTGTCTTGGGCTCAGCTGGGGGGTGGGGAGGATGGGGTGGGCCTTTTCCATTCTCTTGGTACAAATACCCCAGAGGAGCTGAAGTGGAGGGAGTAAAGGATCTATTTATTTTGGCTCAGGAGGGACAATGTAAGCAGATGGTCTTTGATGGGATTAGCGGCGTAATCTCTAAGACCCTGGTAAATTGGAAAATGATCCATTATATTGCAGAACCTTTGGCAGCTTCAGCCCCTGGGGAGGGAGGGCCAGGCCGAGGGGCACCTTGTTAGAATGGACCCCTCTGGGAGCGGTGGAATCTCGCTCTGGAGCGCTTGGGGGGTGGGGGTTAGACTCTCTTCCCTGGAGACAAAAATAGGACCCTGGCCCTCTAGGCTCCCTTTTCTTCTCCTTGTGTCCCCATACCCTCCTAGCAGCCCAGGGTATGGGAGGGGGGTGGAGGTGGGGAAGATAATGTCACTGAATCTCTTGCTTTGCAAGGAAAGAAAACTCTTAGAATTCAGCCTGTCTGCCTTAAGATTTCCATCCATGTCCAGCATCCATGTCCCAGCATCTCCAAAACTATAGCCCAGGCCCATCTCCTCTTCCATGCTTAAGGGCTGTACAGCAGACCCCAGGGAGAGCATCCGCTACTGGGGCATGGGATTGGGAACTGGAAGGGATAGAAAAGGCAGGCATGGCAAACTGCCCTAGCCTGGAAGGGCTCTGCTCCTTACGGAGGTCCTCCAGGTACCAGACATGGTGGGGATTGTGGGTGCTGATGGAGGTTGTGTGTAGGTCCCATTTCAACTGACTTCTTGCAGTTTATACAGAATGTTAAATGTACAGAATTTCAGGTTTGGCACTGAACAAGGAGCCAGACAGGGTGGGTGATTAGCTTGAGGTCGTCCAGGTCAGCAAGAGGATTGAAACAACCTCCACACCCATGACTTTTCTGCTTCTCCATCCTGTCATCATCTCCCTGCCTCAGAGCTCTTTCTTATGGTCTCACGCTCCTCGCTCCTCGTATTTAACTCTCTGTCTTCCTAATACAGGAACATACTAGGAACCATACATCTGTCAATTCCATGTGTTATAATCTGTACAGGTGGAATTTATATCTGTCTCATTCAGTTTTAACCCTCCCATCATTAGAACATTATGCTGTAAAGTCTATTCATGTTGATAAACAAGTCTATATTTTCTCTTTACTGATTAACATCTTGTTTATCTATTTTGGCATTTTAAGAAATTTTTCAAATATCTTTTTTGTTTTTTTGTTTAAGACAACTTCTTCCTTTGTACTTCGTGCTAGCCTGGAACTTGTTATATAGACCAGGCTGTCCTCAAACTTATGAACTGTCTTCCTGTCTCTGTCTCCCCAAAGCTAGAATTACAGGCATACACACCATGCCTGGCCCACACATCCCAATTTATTGTTGCATCTCTCCCTGGATAAGTATCTGAGTGAACTTAATTACACTTATAGATTTTACTTTGACTATCAAAAAATAAAGCATGCTGGGCAATGGTGGCACACGCCTTTAATCCCAGCACTTGGGAGCCAGAGGCAGAAGGATCTCTGAGTTTGAGGCCAGCCTGGTCTACAAAGTGAGTTCCAGGGCAGCCAGGCTACAAAGTAAACAAACAACAAAAACAAAAATGAAACAAAATCTAAAGCATAGAGCTAAACATAGTGCCAGGTGCATGTGACCCCAGTACTTAGAAGGTAGAAGAAGGAGGATGAGGGGTTCAAGGCTAACCTTGAAGGAGTTTGAGGCCAGCCTGGGCTATATGGACATTATCACAAACAAGCAAAAAATACAAAAAGAAAAAACAAAGCACAATAAAAATATATTCCATCTTCACAGTTCTCTGTAAATAAATTCACAAATAAAAGAAGTGAGGGCTAAGGATATAGCTCAGTGGTAGAGTGCATGTCTGCCATGCACTGAGGCCATAGGTTCAATACCCACACACACACCCAAAGGAAAGAAGGAACAAAATACAAATTATTAAGCCAGAAGAGTTGCTGTGAGTTCAAGCAAAACTCTGTCTCAAAATAATAATGCTGCTGCTGGTGTTAAACACAGTACAAACCTCTGTTCCCAGTAGAAGACGCCTCAGTCTGGGCTGCGTGTGTGGCTCCAGTGCACAGTGCTTGCTTAGCAGGCTTGCCTCAGCACCACCGTGACGAAGAAGAAAAAGCCCAATGTTTTAGAGAGTGTCATTTCTAAAAGATGCCTCAGGCAGAGGCCCTGAGAGGAATCTGACTCGTACAGCATTTTATGTCAGGCTATTTCAGTGTACCGTGAATTGTTTTATGTAATTTTTTAAAAAGAGCTACAGTATGCCATATCTATTTATCTGAGAGAAATAGACGGGATTCAGAAGCGGGGTACAGGCAGAGAGGAAGGACAGCAAGGGACAGTCATCCACCCAGCCTCCTTACCGAATGGAAAATCCACTCGACACTCCTGAGCGAATGAGAAGAGACACCGCCACCCCGGGAAGCCGCTTTCTCCCACCGTTTTGTCCAGTTAGGAAGAGGATCTATGCACGGCAGTAGGGCCTTCGCACCTGCCCGGCCCTAAGCGCCGCCGGTCACCCCAACCCAGGCCGCTGCTGCGGGTTCCCTGGACCCCCAGCAGAAGCAAGAGAGTGGCCCACATCCACTCGCACTACATCCCTCGTTTTGATGAGGTCCAGAACTTTCTGGGAACAAGTCCACTGACCTACCAGCTCAGGGTTGGACTTATTTACCGACACATTTATTCCTTTTTTTCTTACAGGAAAGGCTGGGGGAACCTCAGACCAGACCCCGGGAAAGTGACTACGAGCCTGCTGTGGTGGCAGCCCTCTCACCCCACAGGAAAGACCAGGAGGGCCCCGAGCGTTGCTAGGGTTTCGGGGAGAATGAAATGATCCAACATTAGAGTCCCGGCTGCAGAGTGCAGGGACCGGGACACCATCGGCTCCTCCAGACCCGAAGCAAGCTGGCAGAGCCACCTCCGGGCGTCCGCTCGCCCAGCCCAGCTTTGGGTTGCGGCCGAACCCGCCGCGGAGGGCGCAGCGTCCGGAAGAACTGGGCTGCTGGGGACGAAAGTGCGGCAGCGGCCGCGGTCCCGACCCCACGGCTTTCTCCCGGGGCCAAGCCACTCGGTCAGACACCGCGGGAGTCGGCGCCGCTTCTGCTAAGGGTTCGGGCCTCAGGCCGTCCTTCCGCACCCCACCGCGCCCTGGGCTGGGGCGCCCCTGGCGCTCTGCTCTTCGTCTGAGCGAGGTCTGGGGTGCGAGCAACTAGACACCGGCTCCCGCGGCTCTAGCGCCCGGTCGAGGCTCTTTCCGGGCAGGTGCGTTGCCCGCCCCCTCCGCCCCGCCCAGCCCAGCCCAGCCCAGTTTCCAGCCTACACAGAACGAACAGAACCCTACAGAACGAACGAAAGAACGAACGAACGTGTCTTTGTTCGTCTTTCTTGCTACATTTAGCACTACTGTCTCTTTTGTTTTAATGTTTTATTTCTTTCTAAGTAAATGTTCTGCTTTTTTTTTAAATCCTTTTCCAGGTGACCACCACCACACACAACTCTCTCATCCACTTGCTCCCAAGCCCCTGCTCTTTGACTTTTCTCTCCTCCCCACTTCAGGGACTGGACTCTCTGGGAGACTGACATACCAACATACTGCAGCGTCTTCTGTGAGTAGCAAGGGAGAGCAGGTCAACGAGGGACAACCTCCTGTCCCCACCCGCGGGCTCTCAGTGCTCCCACACGTCACTCTTCCACCCAGAGCACCTAGCACATCCAGGCCAATCCACGCCATGCCACACTGCTCCATTACATGGACTTTGCTGAATGCCAGGAGACTGAACCACAGGGGCGGGAGTGACCCTGAGGGTCACACAGATGGGCCCGCTCTGGCCTGCCTGGGGTAGACAGAGATAGCAGAAACTGGGCAAAAATTGGGGCTCCTCTGGGTGGAGGCTAGACGGGTCTTCAGGCCCACAAGCCCTTGCCCCTACATCTAGCTACCTGGGAATGCCACAGCCAACACAAGCCAACTTTCTGCACACACACACACACACACACACACACACACACACACCCCAAGATCAGCATATTACATGAAGCCCCAAACTGTACACACTGAACCTAACTACACCCTATCATGATGGAGGATATAAGCGAGGCACAGACAGCTAAACCCACTTGCTCACACCCAGTAACGGACATGTTTCAGTTTCAGTGTTAACTTAGTGGTTATGGTGACACTAGGGGCAGAACTTGGTAGAAGAAAGGGACAGAGCACCCACATATACCCAACCAGATTCATTTCCTTTGCCAACACTGAGACATGCCAGCAAAACCCACCCGCTCTGCACCAAGACACTCAATGAACAACCGTTGCATTTGCTTGAAGGAACGCTATCCTACCTGTACCAAACACAGAGCTAGTGTTTGACCAGGACCCCCCACGTGGAGATCTCTATGTGAATACAAACAAGAGGTGCCTATGGTTCTAGGAATGAAGTAATGTGTACAGATGTATGGATCCCGACACAGTCGGGGAGATGGAGAGCAGGAAGCTCCTCTCCAGCTTCTGGGGACCAATTACAAGCTGGCATGCTAGTCTTTGCTTCTCCTGCTCTAGGATACGGTGGTTTATCATCGATTCTTGTAGAGTTAATATATATAATCAAGCCAGTGAATTTGGGCAGTTTTAGGGAGAAACTCTGAGGGTAAAAGGGCTGTCTGAGCTGAGTTCCAGGTCAGCGGCAGTGAGGGCAGCTGGACATGCCTGGCTGATATGTGTAAATGCCACTGGATAAAATACAAACCTGGTCCCAAGTACAGGAGCACCTGCTCCGCAGAAGTCCTGCAGAAGACCAGGGGGTGCAGTTCCTGCTGTCCAAACGGAGTGCTGGGAGGAGTGCTGGGAGGGAAGATAAGCACAGGTATCTTCTCACACATGAAGCTCCAGAGGTTTGGAAGAACTAGAGAGGTAGGAAAGTGTGTAGATCCTAAGCTAGCTGACCCACCTCTGTGGAGTCAGTGTGGGAAGGCATCCTTCCAGCACCAAGTGATCCAGGTGAGTGCAGAAAAGAATATACCTGATGTCATTGCAATCTGCTCTCCAGTTTCTGGACCAAAAAGCAGAAGAAGGGGTCCTATCCTGTCTCCTGTGGGGTGGGGAATGAAAGCTCAGCCCCCCACCCCGCTGGGCTTCAGGTGCCTCCCAGGATCTCCCTCGCATTCCAGGGCAGTAACCCGCCCCAGTATTGCATGTTTCTCCTGTTTTCCTGTCCTCCCGCTTCTGCCTCTTCAGCTCTTTCACTGTGCTTCTGCAGTGCTGCAGGTCTTCCACTCAACATGACCAGACAGAAACTGGCTGGCTGCAGGAGTGAGGGCAGACAGATGCTCAAGTCGTGAGAAATAAGCCCTGTATGAGCACAGGTTCATTTTCTGCATAAACATCTGATTAAAACCCCTGAGGTTGTTTCCTTTTGCCTCTTTTTTGGCTCCTGCTTTTTTGAATATTTATATGCATTTCTCTCAGGGACATTTCAGACCCTTCCCTGATTTCAGTGACCCCTCTCCTGTGTTGCCTTTGTAGAATGTGACTTCATTGGCAAAGGCTTTGTAGATGCCAGATGGATGGGCAAGGAAAGGGAGAGGGAGGAGAATTTGATAGATATCTCTAGGGATGTCAAAAGAAGAATGGGGGGGCGGCCTGAGAGGGCATAGTAGGTTAAGACACTTGCTGCACTTGCTGAGCTGATGACCTGAGCTCAATACCTGGGGTCCACTGGATAGAAGGAAAGAACCCACTCCTTCAAGTTGTCCTCCGACTGTGTGCATGCAGGGACAATCCTCACCATAAAAAATAATGAATAGAAAAAATTTAAAGAACTTTGGAATCAGTCAAAAAGGAACACTCCCTTAGGAGTTAGAGGCTCCTTCTGAGCAGAGTGGGAACAGAGTTTGATGCCACTCTGGGTGCTCCACAGCCATCCAGGGCCAGCAAGGCAGAGGAAGACAAGTCCCATCCAGTTCATCAAGTCCTAGAAATAACAAACAAGGAAATTAATAAAACCTGGAACTGTGTAGTCTGTCAATCTGGGTGGTGTGAACCCTGAGTAATGGGGGGAGTGGAATAAGAACTGGGCTGGGGTGGTGGTAGGATAGTGGGCACCTCTGCAGAGTCTGAAGAACCAGAACCGAGGTCTGATGCAGAGAGCTCAGGTTAAAGCTTTCACTGGAGCACAGAGAGCGCTCCAGCCCAGCCCTGGTAAGAAAGGCTCTCAGGTCAGCCTTGGTCCTGGTTTGTAGGTCCGTGGTCCGTGGAGCTGCTGCTTGGGAGTCTTGGCCACTTACCAGGTATAGAAGGGAAAAGGGTTTGATAAGGGATGGCTCTGGGGGTGCAGTCTCCAAGCCTGCAATGAGTGGAGGTGAACCCCCCAGCTCAGCCCAGATACAAAGATTTTTGTGTGCTCCCCAAATCAAGATGGCCTGTGCCTGGCCCCCACACTCTATGAACCACTCCTTCTCTGTCTTTGCCTTAAGGCTATCCCTCTCTCTCCCTTGCACTCACCCCCTTTGTTCATTCAGGCTCCACACGGATTCTGTCCCTTCTTGCTGACTTTCATCATTTTTGCTTTCCCCTGCTGTCCCTACCTCAGTCTCCTCCTCCAAGGCTACCTTTCCCTCTTACAATGTCAGACAACTGCTGGTGTGCAGCTACATGAGGAACCAGAGCTTATGCCAGGAAGGAGAAAGGGAAGAGAATAAATAATAATTTGCCTCCTTTCAGTGTATATAGGTTGCCTGATTTGCATATATGCTAATGATGCTACAATTACTCTGCTGTTCTGGCCTAAGCTCAAGTTCTATAAATACATATGATAGCAGAGACAGGCCTTGCAACTCCACCCCACAGTGATCAGGCATGTCTATGTATCTGTGTACTCTAGCCTAGGAGCCCTCTTTGTTATCCTGTGCTCTCTGGCTTTCAGCTGTCCCTCCCTATGCTTTGAGGCAATTCCAAGCAAAGAGGAATGAGAAAACATTCTGAGTTATAATTCATTCTTAGCATCAATGCCGTTATGAATATGATGGCTATTTTTTTAGGAAAAGCAAGGATTCCCCCACACTCGTGAATTAGTTTTTCTCATCTGAATGCCCCCACCTCCCATAGATCCACCTTTTGAGGTACAGGTTATGAGTCAGGAAGAGGAAAACAGTATTTCCTGGGCCTAAGAAGATTTTCCAAAAAGTGTCATTGGGGGAGAGGAAGTGGAGTGGCCTAGTCCTATGCCTGTCTCCCCCAGCATGAGCTAGGACTAGGATACACAGGGGGCAGATTTCTGGGTGATGGAAGAAATGGGGCGGAGGCTTGGAGCAACATAAAAGACAGGATCCACAGCTGTCTGCTTTTCATTATAATTATCCCCTTTTGCTTCCTTTCTGGCTAATGAGGGGGGATTTAAATTTTTCCCCTTTTTTCTCCCATCTTTCCCTGGAATCGAGGGTGGGGTGAATATAGGGTCCTCCCCTTCCTTCCCTAGCCCCCAGTTACTGGGGGAAAGGCAAGCTCCAGAGGGTGGCGATGGTATGAAGAGATTGTAGGAACAAAAGAAGGACAGGTTTGGATTGCTGGACACGTCCTCCTGGAGTTGGAGAGACTCCCACATTTCATTGGCACCCCCTCCTATCAACCCCCCAGCTCCCTAGACAAGGAACTCAATGTCTTCCAGCCGGTGAGAAAGGAGCTAACGGGAGCCTGGGCAAGAGGAGAGGGGAGGGGAGGGGTGGGGTGCAAAATTAGTCTCAAAGGATCTTTATTCCTGAGCTAGTGAAGCAGATGTAATCAAGGAGAGTGAAATAATCATGATGGGAGGGGTGGGGGAGGGGCAGCAGCACTGGAATGGGGAGACTGGTCCAGACAGGGCTGCGTTGGGGATAGGGGACTTGGAAGGGGGCACAGTCAGAAGACTGTCCCTTCAGCCCTCAGAATTCCTCCTTGGGGCTTAGTGAAGCTTGGGCCAGAGGTGGCTGGGAAGGCGCCAGAGAAGAAAGCCCTCTCACACACTCCCCATTTGAGGAAAGTGGTGAGGAGAAGGGGGACTGAGAGAAGAGGGGGAGGGTGAGAGAGGGGAGCCAGCCAGCAGAGACTCAAGTGGCTTCCAGATCTGTGGGACAAAAGTTGGAGGGAGATTTGTGTCTGAGAGAGAAGGGAAGGGGCCATGGGGAGGGGGGGCTTTGACAATGAACTTGAGACAAACTTCATTAGCATGCAGGCCTGCTGTCTATCACTTTGAGCTCAGACCGAGTTCCCATGCAGGCCAGGAAGAGAGAGAGGGAGAAAGGGGGAGGGGCTGAGAGTGGGGTGAAAGAAAAGAACCCCGACCATTGTACTGTGGGGGCCTCACCTTCCACCAAATATTAAACCCCAGCCCTGGAAACCAACCTCCAAATCGTTCTTGTCCTCTAAGGACAAGATAATTTATCTCCGACTTTGAGCCTGTGGTCCCACCCCTCCTGTCTAGACATCCAAGAGCTGGTGGCCCCTGTCCCTAGAGCAGCCTTTATCTTCCAGTGGCCAGTTACTCCTTCACAACCAAGATCTAAATGTGTGATTAATCCAGTTGTTGGGGCTAGGTGGCTGAGGAGTTTGGGGAAGGTGGGACCAAACACCCAGCCTCAAACGCAAAGGGTGTCTTCTGTGAGTCTCGGTCAGTCCCACATCTACATCCAATCAGAGCCTTAAGTTCAAAAGTGAATTAAAACTCAAAGAAGCCTGGGGATGGGGACAAGGGTATTTCTGTCATTCATTCTCTTTTCCTTGCTTCCTTGGGGACAAGGGTGGCTTGGAGGAACAATAGTGTCCCTTGGCCCATTCTTCCTGCATCTGGTTAGAAAAGCCAGCAGAAAGCAGTGAAGATGACAAAGACACACA
>LOJH01023392.1:0-11602 GCA_001685095.1 Ellobius talpinus | reverse complement strand
ACACACACACACACACACACACACACACACACACACACACACACACCAAAGAAAAAGAAAAGAGTAGGAGATTAGTGAAGCATATCTCTAGGAGCTAAGAGGGCATTTCCAGAGGCAATGAGATACTGGAGCTCTGACCTAATGAAGAGTTTAAACTATTGATATATTCAAGGCATAAATAGGCAAGTGTAGAACCATGGAAGATGAACAGGCTAAGGGTGCCTGGTGGCGAAGCATGTGCAGCTCTATCTTAGCTTGACCTGCTTCAGACAGCTTCATTCTGCTCCAAGTTCACCTTCTTATGAGCTCTTCTGCTCTTCCAGACCACCAGGAAGTAAACAGTCTCTGTGACACAGGCCTTTCTCCATGATGTAGTGTCTCACCACAGGTATAGACGAAACCTGTAGACTGAAGCCTCTCGCGTTGTGGGCTGAGGTTTCTAAGATCTCAGCGAGAACAGATCTTCCACCCACAAAACAGAAGAGAAGGAAAGGCATTCACGCCAGCATTGCTTTCACACCTCAAACTGCAAGCTTACTCACTGCTTGTGCAAAGTGTTCACAGTTAAGATGGAAGAGGCTCCAACATGAGAAGGCGCAGAAAGAACACTGCCGCACTGGAGAAAGGAGACCACATTCACATACCTTATATTGGAGATGTTGCTGATGTTAATCTCTCACTGTGGGTTGAAAAATGTAATCCATCCGGTTAGAAGAAGCTATGGTCCAGATTTCACTTAAAGATGGCCACACCTCTCCAAAGCCTCCCCTGACCATGTCTAAAAATGTCTCTCCCACAGTCCTTTGCTGGCCACTCACTTGTCTTTCCTGGCACTTTCATGATCTATAATTACTCAATGTATCTGGAGAGCCATTTTCGTCCTCACTCATCACAATATTCACACTAGAAGCATCAGGGTTGTATCTGCCCCACGACATCCTCAGGAACTAGCACAGCAAAGCAAACAGGAGCTGTTCCTTTTTCTTTCAGAAATAAAAGCTCAGAGGGACTTAGATAACTTCTCAAGAGAATTAGCTCTTAGGCTGTTTTACCACTGTTCCAAAAAGAAGTGGTTAAGAGAGGTTGGACTTAGGAGGAACTCCAGTGAGATTTTAGAATCCCGAGTGGGAAGCTTATTAGCCAAATCTGAGCCGGCAGTACCATAAGGTATTAGGTTATACTCATGAAATAAAATACTTTATAAGTAGCAATGTTCTGCTTTCAGTAAAGGTTTATTAAATACTGTGTGCCAAATTTAATATGCTGCATGCAACAAAAATAGATAAATAAAACCAATAAATAAAACTCTGCCATACTAGAGTTTATATTCTAGTAGATGGAGAACAATGAACAACCCCCAAATTATAGAATATTGTTCACTTGCTGTAAGGGAGAGCAAGGTAGGGAATTCTGGGTGGCAGAAGCCCAGATACAAAAGGAGACGGTCACAAGCGCACATGAATCACACTTATATAGCTATTTTCAATATAGCGAGTACGCTTATTAAATGTTGTGTGAAGGGTCCGAGCATGTAGGCACATGGTTTTAGTTCCAGAAATTGGGAGACAAGGACAGATGGATCCCTATGAGTTTGAGGCCAGGCTAATTTATGTGGTGAGTACCAAGTTAACCAGGGAGGGATACATAGTGAGACACATCTTTAAAAAAGTGAAGCAAAATAACAAAGACCTATGAGGGGTTGGCAAGAGGGTGCTTGCTCTACAAGCCTGGAAACATGAGCTGGATCCCCAGAACCGGTGAGAAGGTGGAGAGAGCAAGAACCAACTGCGCAGCTGCCCTCTGCCCTCTACATGCACTCTCTGGCATGACCCATAACAAATAAACATTTTAAGATGTGTGATTTTCTGCAGCCAGGTCTGTCTTCCGTGGCCAGGGAACCTTGGTAGGAATCAAAGCTGTTGAGAGTATCAACATTGTTTCCCAAACCCTATTGCTACCAAGTCCATTCTGGAAAACACTTCAGTAAACTTGGTGACTAGCACTCTACTGTGACACCATTCACAATCTCAACGCTGATGAGCACAAAAACCACCAGGAAAACCCAGATATTGGACACCCTAGCCACCACCAAGATGAGACTTCCCCAAATGGATCCTTTAGCACTTTATTAACGTAACAGATCAAGATACTCACACCCTCCCCTTCTACTTTATTAGAGATTACACTCAATAGATGTTGGATTTTAACAACAAAATTCTTTACTCAGAGGCAATACGATGCTGACCCAACAGCCACATCAGGGCAGAGCAACTGACTGGCAGCCTGCTTTAACAACTGGCCTTCCAGACACCTGTGGGAAGGAGGCTAGAAAACAATGTTGCTCTTGAATCCTAATAGCCACCGCTTTGGAACGAGTGCAACAGATGTATAGAACTAATTTAATAAATATTTATTATTTATTAAATGCGGACATGCCGTTAGTTTGTGAAATACAGATTTCAGAAAATATCGACTTCAGGACATTACTTACTGAGTAAATATATAGTACAATGAATATTCATGAATGATGGAAATTCACTGTTTTAATGTAAGCATGCATACTTGATTTCTAAATGATTTAGCTTTGTATGAGGTGGCTTTTAGATTATGACAGGGCTATGCTCCTTACCATAAGTTAATAAGTAATTAAAGGTAAGGATTTTAGGCACTGAGTCTTGGATTACAATATAATGGAAAGTCATTACAGACTAATAGAAAGCTAATTTTTACAAATGAACGACCATTTCTCTGTTGATATATAAACCAAAGTGTTAACTATTTTTAAAGACTTACACTGGACATTAATCTTATCTCTTAGTTTAATGGGACTTAATGTATCAGAGATAAATTCCTCCATTATTTTAGTTATTCTTCTTTAGACCTCCACAAGCTTAGAACAGCAATGTGTTCTCAACCATTGGTACAACAGGAAGGTAGCAATAAGAGAATAGAATCACAAGGGAAGAGCCCAAATAGAAATTTCTTTCCCTTGTTCACTCTCCCAGTGGCTCTTACCAAGTACAGTAAACCCCAGAGAGTAGCATAAAACTGTGAGTGTTATTACTAATAAAGATATGCAAAGTTCTGCAAAGAACACAACTCAACACAAGGCTGAAAGAAAAAAGCAACAAAAAGGAAAGAACAGCCGGACAGTGGTGACTCATGCTTGAATTCCAGCACTCATGGAGGCAGAAGCAGGCAGATCTCCATGAGTTCGAGGCCAGCCTGGTCTACAGAGTGAGTTCCAGGACAGTCAGGGATACACAGAGAAAACTTGTCTCGAAAAACCAATTTAAAAAAAAAAGACATAGACTGCTCCTTGGTATAACAGAGGAGAAAGTTTATTATAAATATATGGGAAAGCATAGTCAGAGACATCTGGGAGAGTCCAGAGTAGACAAGACCCTGAGCCATGTGAGAAGAGGAGGAGAGGAAGTGAGAAGGGAGAGAGGAGAGCCAGGTACAGGAGCCAGGAGGCCCAAAAGAGAGATGAAAGGGTCAGGTAACCAAAATGGTTGGCTTATATAGGGAAGGGCAGCTGGGAGAAAGGCAACCCAGCCTCTGGACTAGAGAAGTTTAGGGTAGGAGGCAGGTATGTGACCACACCCTGTAACAGGTAGGGACTGAGGGATGCTGAGAGATTCTGGTAGAGATTCTGGTAGAGATTCTAGAGAAGTTGAGGGTAGGAGGCAGGTATGTGACCACACCCTGTAACAGGTAGGGACTGAGGGATGCTGAGAGATTCTGGTAGAGATTCTGGTAGAGATTCTAGAGAAGTTGAGGGTAGGAGGCAGGTATGTGACCACACCCTGTAACAGGTAGGGACTGAGGGATGCTGAGAGATTCTGGTAGCCAGGTCTACTTTGATATCTTAAATAGGCACCTCAACCATTTGTTCCAGGTTAGAAACATAAAAAAGGGTTTCTCAAAATTTTTTTTATATACTATTAATCAAGTATTTCCAGGAAAAGTAAATGATGTGGCATTGACCCAATTCTTTCGACACAGAGTGCTCCTGGACTGGGGTTCTTTGGTGGGACCTTAGGAAGTGCCAGCAGGGCAGGATTGAGTTCTACTGTTACACACTCCATAGGATGCTTATTTGTTCATTACATGAACACTGCTTTAAGAACTGACTCCTGTTTTTATGTTTTCACCACAGAAAGTTAAGTTGTACCTATGTTCTCAGCAGGAATGAGGTTTCCCTCCCAGCTGCCCAGCAGACAACCACCAACACAAATGGGACCCCATCATCTACCTGCCCAAAGTCCTCCAGGGGCTCCACAAACTCTGAATGGCAACAGCTACACATTCTATAGAATTCCTGGATGTTTTCCCAGGATCTGCTCTTGGTGTATCTTCCCTTTCAAATCCGTCAGGATCTCAAGCGGGGCCCTTCAAGCCCTCCCAGATAAATGTTCCAAAGAAGGGAAGAGGCCTGAGTGTGGAACAGACCATCACTGCCTGTGCACGGAAACCTTGCACCTGTTAAGACTCCACCAGAAAATACTTAGGCCACCAACACTTGCCTGGGCAGGAAAACTCCTATGTGTTCATATGGCTTTAGGCTGAGCTAAGTAATCATTACTCTGGGTTTCCACAGCATCTATGTATTCCTTTGGCATGTGGTAGGACACACACACACCACACAAACACACACACCCACACACCATTGAAATGACTTATGTGCACATTATCTTGGCTGGCAAGATCAATCGGTAAAACACACATGCTCTGAGGATGCTTGATATTCACAGAGGTCACTTAAGCTGTTGAATGGTGCAAATAACTACTGAGCTCAATGTGTTTAACACTCGATTCCCATGCCAGGGAAGCCAAATGAGGGCGTGCTCTGGATCAGACCACTGTGACAGTCTAGGAGGTCACTTTTTAGATTTACTATGAGGGTCACTTACTGTGAACAACTGTGGTGGGATTTTTGATCACACTGTCACATTCCAAACTGTCTAAAGTCTACCTCGAATCAGGGGGTGGATCCAGGGACCAGCTGACTGGAATTTGCCATAGAGAAGCCAGGAATTTGAACAGAGATGCCATACAGGAAGGAAAGGTTGGGGACTAGAGTTTGAGCTTTCCTTTTGGTTCTGGTCAAGAGACGTGCCTCTTGAAGTATCTTGGCCAAAAATCAAAGTCAGCTAGTTGCTATTCAACCTCTCTGAGCTAGCAGGTTTCCACCCCAGTCTTTGACTACTGAGTTTTATTGATAAATAGAACAATAGAGACTTAATTTAAGATGTGGCAAAGCTGGAAGCTGGAAGCCCTGCCAGGCATTGGCCCGAGTGGCCAGTGGGATAGTGACTGTAGGGCTGTGGGGCCGCAGATGATAATTCAAATATCAGTAGATTCATGTGCAGCCACTAAGCTGACAAAAAAAATAAAAATCAGGAAACCTTAAAAACATTAATGAGGTCAGGAAATAAGGGAAGGGAAGTGAACTGGAAAAGGGAAATGGGGGAAACAGAAGACAAAAGGCCAGACACAGAAGGTGTTGTTACCCATTTGAAAGGACTCACTGCTGTGCCCAGCAGCTGAGTGGTACTTCCCCACAGTCTCTGTTCCACATACATGTCAGCATGAGCATCTTGCCTTATAGAATATTAGATAACATACAAAGCTGGGAAGGCTTCAGGAGTAATTTTGGGTTTAAGTGGTTTTCTTTGTCTTACATGCTTGGAAACTTGTGTAAGTTAGGACTCAACTGCACAAGTATGTAAAGAAATAATTCTCACCATTGGGATGATCTGGAAATCGTTGAGACCACTAAGAAAGACAAATCATTCTCAAGAACTTAATACACTGTTTATATTTTTTTGTATCACTCAAGAAAACAAGTACAAATTCTTCTACTGCAGAATCATGGGTGCTGACGTTACAGATGTCCAGGGTAACCTGTTATCTACCCTGCTACCAAAAAAGCGCTGATGTGAGAGCCATGGACATCACAGACCTCAAGTTAATGTTAATTACATAGCTGGGGCCAGCTTGTCTCAAAAACCTAGAGAGGAAGAGAAGAGGGAGAGGCAGAGAAAAAAGAGAATTTCTGACTGCGAGAGAACCAAAGGTTCCTCTTACTTAGGACCTGGCACTTCACAGGACTTAAACACTCACCCCCAGCATGACTGCTTTCCTTTTCCCTACAGCACAGCAATAGGTATGTGGGGAGAAGTGGGTCTTCTGACAAATTCCTAAAGCAGACACACAGGAGTCTCAGGGTATCACTGGATTCCTGCAGCACAGAGAGCGCAATAGCTTGCCCAGGATCAGGCAAATATTGGGGGTGTAAAAACAATGCCCACATACTGCCCAGCCTGAGGTCAGCCCACCGTACCCTGCTGCCCTAGTGAGTCTGAACCTCATTGCATAAAGAGAAGCTCTACAGGTCACCACAGGTGGAAGTCTGAAACAGTAGCTAGACAGGATTTCTTGGGGTCACCCACCTTCTCATCCTCTCCCAGCATCATACAGCTCTCTTTAGAAATTGTATCTTACCCACAGACTCTGGCAGAGATCCAGGAAAACATAAGACAAAAACTGGCAAATCTCCCGCACAGCTCATTAATAATCTGCAAATGATGCCCTTCAAGCCACAGGTCATGGAGGTGCAGCCTCACATCTGACATGGAAAAGCAGCGCCTTACAGGTGCTCCATGCCTGAAACCGTCCCTCACTGACATCTACCCCCTAGCTCTCTAAACACCCGCTCAGAACTTCTTAAAGTCAAATGCACACACTGCTATGAGGGACATCTCTCTAGCTCACTGGCATCTTCCCTGAAGGCAAAGTCCCTTCATCTTTGAACATCTTCTTGGGTCAAACCCAAGGCAAGATACCCTCATCCACTCAACATGGTACTTGCAGACCGCATCAGTTCTCAGTGGGTTTTCTATTGTCCTCTCCCCTCTTCAGAAGAAAGCACACTGCCCCCAGTGCCTGGATAATCTGCAGAGAAATGCTGCTCTACCCCGCTCATGCCACATGCCTCCTAGACCCATGGAACTAAGATCAGCTCAGGATGCTCAACAATTCTGTTCTCACCGAAGAAGCAGAGTGATCTGAGAAATCCAAATATGCCGCTTAGAAGGATGACTTATCGAGACCTTGAACTTAGCTTTAGAGAAAGTGAAACTGAAGGGCATCAGCACTTCCAGCATGCTCCTGTCTGGAGTAAATGAATTAACTTCTTAGATTGTATCGCACAGTGCTCCAATTACAGTTATCTGAGAGCCCCTGCATTGTAAAAGTGTGTGGAAAGAAACAAAAGGATGAAACAACCGCCCTGTCAATTCTCCACTGGCAGAATGTGCCTAATTACAACCTCGGGCTCTGTGGCGGACATCCACTGGCATGCTGTGTAAGGATTTACCGGATCACGACATCCCACAAGCCTGTCCTCATGGCTTACCACCCTGGGAATTAGAGTAATGCCACCAAATCTCAGCCAAAAGGAGTTCAAAGAACTTAGAAAATGTGATGTTCAGAAGAGGGCTTCCCGATCCTTGCAAAAACAAGAAAGAGGCTTTTGATTTATATAATTAGTTCTTTAAAAACTTCTTTTACAGTCAACACTTGTTCCTTGATTTTTGATGTCTAACTGATCTACTGTGAATGGACGATGTTTGCTATTGCACTCTACTGTTAGGGGGATTATCTAAGTGTTTCATTTTCTTTTCTGTGCCCCCCCCCGCTCATTTTATTGTAAATGTGTTGTTTCTCTTGCCCCCGCCCCTTTTTGCCAAAAGTGGCTGCTCAATTAAAGTACTTGCCTGTAAAACAAATGGGGCATCACTGGAACTACTACTTCTTGTATGTAATTTATCTGAAATGTAACCACATCGGGGAGATGGGTCCCATGAGCACACCTGTAGCAAAAGCTTCACTTGGCCTAGCAACAAATACTATGTGATAACTATGCTACCAAGCCGTCCAGAATGCTTTACCAGCATGCAAATTAGTTCACAGGTGCTGCAGCTGCTATCATGACAGTATTAAAACAAGAATCTGGAAATGAACTCTCCTCTCTATGGAAATTTGCTCCAAATCACTCCAATAACACCCTGTACATACTAGAGCTGGTCATCAACTGAAAAGTCCAGTTCTCCGCTCTGCCCAGACAGTTAGCTGTGCTTGACCTTCCTTCTTATCCCTTCAAAGGGATGAAAATAATATGAGGGAGTCTCCAGGCGACCTTCCACAGAACCCCTGCTCTTCCAGTACTCTGACGGAGGCATTCCTGCAAGTGGCAGTGTGGATTAATTGGTGATTCAATATTCCTACACTCTTCGAAAGGTTAAAAATATAAACAGCCATCAAACCCACAGCTCTTGCTTTACCAACAAACATCAACATTAAGTTCTGAGACCTTCAAATGCCACCAGCCTTTGGATCCAGAAAGGAAAAAAATTCAAGGTCTGGATTTGAAACCTATAACACATGCATAAAACAAAACAAACAAAAAAGGTGGGCTTTAAAGTACTCCGAAGAGTCATTCTATTCCAGGATGCTCACAGTCTGTGTATTCTCTTCATCAGGTAACTATCCAGGTTTCTTAATCATCATTCAAAATTAATGCTCTTGAGCAGAAACTTCAGAGGAAAAGTCACAGGCCTTTCACTACCTTTGTAAAAAGCAGAAGCCCAGGTCTCGGTTCCAGCATATTCTCAGTTTCCTGAGCATAGGATACCACCACAAGGACATGGTGAGGTCTCACATCTACACACCCAGTTTGACTCTCCAAGTTAAATATATTTCAGAGAGCTCCAAGTGCCAACTGGGAGCCTCACAGAAAACGGGGGCTATCAATCCCTACAGTAACATCTTTTATAGTATAATTTGGAGGTGGAGCTCAGCTGAAACAATACAGAGATTTTAAGACAATAAGTTCTAGGGAGATGGCTCAGTGAGCAAAGCTCTTGTTCTCGCCATGCAATTGTGAGGACCTGAGTCGGAATCCCCAGAGCCCATGATCTGGTTAGTGTCCGTCAATTTGACATAAACTAGAGTCACCTGGGAAGTATGGGCATCTCAAGGGAGACTTGCTCCCATTAGATTGGTCTGTAGGAATGTGTGCAGGGAATTTTCTTGATGAATGACTGATGTGTGAGGGCCCAGCTTAATGGAAATGGTGCGAGGTAGCTGGCCCTGGGTTATAACAACACTCAGAACAAGTCACGGAGAGCAAGCCAGAAAGCAGCTTTCTTGATGGTCTCTGCATGGGTTCCTGCCTCAAGTTCCTGCCTGTCTTTCCTGGAGTTGTAAGATGAAAGGAATCAATTTCTTCCCAGGTTGCTTTTGGTCACAGTGTTTATCACAGCAGAGAGGTAAACAGATCCCACTGTGGTAGTTTCTGTCTGTAATCTCGCTGTTTCTATGGCAAGATGGGTGGTGGAGACAGAGAATCCCCTAAACCTTGCAGAGCAGCTCGTCTGGCATACACAGTGCTGAATAACTAGAGACCCTCATTCAAACACGTTGGGGGTGAGGAATGATCTCTGACTTCCACGTATGTGTCATGACACATACATGAACACATTTACATACATATACACAAAAAGTAAAAGGAAGATAGCAGGTTAACAAAAATGTGCTTATTTAATCTTTGTTCCAATGCCATCAACTATATCAATGAAAAACTGAAGCCTTTGAAAGAATGGAACACTGGCTTCACAGCAAGTGGACAGAAGTCCCTTGTTTTCGCTCCACTTTTCTTTTACTCCAAGTCAATGGATACAGATCCACCTAACACGGCACAATCCATCTCTCTGCTAAGTTCAAGACGCGCAGCAGTTCCCTCAGTGAAGACTAGGCAATGGACCTGGCACTCACAAACACTAAGTCCCCACAGGATACTGGACAGGTTTCAGGGCCACCTGCATCTCAATTACTAATTCTGCAACACAAAGAGAGCAACACTCACTGCAAGGGCTGCTGGGCCATTTAAATTTGATAACCCAGCTAAGCCCTCTGCGTGGGGCTGGCAGGGATCAGACACCCTACCAATATCAGTTGCCACTTCTACGCTCTCTCTGCACAGGGAGACGTGGTCACGGTACTGGTGTCATTTTGCCATTCACAAACACTGGGGCTAACTCATGTCTGCCTGGAGTATATAATTTTCTACAATACAGACTGATCCCAGCTTGTAAGAAATTGGTCGAGAACAGACTCCTCTCGTAACTGTGGCTAAAACAAAAACAAACAAACAAAAAACATAACCAAATATAAAAAACTAAACTGTTTCAAATGTATGATCCTGTGACAAGATATGGAAAATGGTGCCCAGCCATCATCACTAACCGGTTTGTGCCCATTTCATCAGTACAAACTGGCTAAGAATCCATTCCATGTTCCCCTCTTCCTCCAGCTCCTAGATTTACCTAATTTAGCTTTGTATAATCTATCTCTTTCACATCAATTGAATGACAAAAAGATGGTTCTCTGTGCTCAGCATTTTTCACACAGTACGTTTTCCAGATGTGTCCACCCCGCAGCATGCCCTTCAACACTTTTCAGGACTAAGTGGTATTCTCTCGCCTACACATACTACAGTTTACTTACCCATCAATTAGCTGATGGTCATTTAGGTTGCTTATACCTTCTGCTTACAGTGAGTAATGTTCTGCTATGACTACTCATGTATGAGTTTTTCATTGGTCTGTCTCCCCTCTATGGTACCACAATGGTGTCTATGGTTCAGCAGGACTGCTCCCCGCCCTGCCCAATGTCTCTACATGTCTGTAAACTTCCTGTGTAGCATGTGGTGGCACAAAAACTATTCATCTTCCTGACTTTGTGTCTCCTCCCATTGAAAGGTGAACTTAGGCTGGGAGTTGGAGTGCCCTCTGAAAGCACCTAGAACAGTTTCTGGCACACAAAGGACATCATATCTATTTTGTGATTGGTTTTGCACTTCCTGAAAACTAGGAGACCTAGTTCAGTTCACAATTTATTGAGTACCTAGCTGGGTAGAGACACTGTGCAGGATCTTGAAGAAACAGTGGTAAAATGAGTTGATGTCAGTGGCCACTGGCCCCAGGGGCTTCACATGGGCAATATCGCATTCCATGTTTACAGGCAAAGTGATCCATGTTCAAGGAGGAAGCAGTACATTAATAAAAACTTTTCTCTGGGTATGCTTAAATACCAGACTCTCATCCATTCTTTTCATTACTGGAATCCAGTTTTATAGCATACTACAATACTTTTTCAGGGATTCTACTATTATAAAATATTAACAAATTCCAAAATACAATTCCAAAATGCCATTAAATATCCACTTACTAAAAAATCCTATCAGCACATCAGTCTGTCAAAACCATGCTGCAGGATTCAAAGAGCCTAAGAATATAACATGCAAGACTTAGAAAAGCTCATAGAAAGGGACATGTGTCCCTATAACAAGACCAAAAGTTTCCTCAAGGGCAGCTCTTAAGGCAGCTCTATCAAAATATAATCAGAACACTTGAACAAGGACTTTTCTGGTGTGGGACCATGGTCTGTATTCTGTCAATTATATTTTAAATAAATGCTTATTGACCAGTAGCCAGGCAGGAAGTATAGGTGGGACAACCAGACAGGAAGTAGA
>LOJH01023391.1:0-34586 GCA_001685095.1 Ellobius talpinus | reverse complement strand
AATTGAACTCAGGACCTTTGGAAGAACAGACAATGCTCTTAACCACTGAGCCATTTCTCCAGCCCCCCTCCAGCATTTCTTTACATGCTACTTGCTTCCCCAGCTTCTACCGGAAGTATCTTGTCATGTGATCCCCAACCTCACAACCTCATAACTTCACCAAGGATGCAATTTGTCAGTTTAGGGACTTCCCAGTCTTTTTTTCCTTTCTATTTAATGTATTCACCTGATTAAGGTGGGGCAATTCAAATTACGTCCTATTAGGTTAGCTTATAAAGCGTGTGATTTAGAACCCTAACTAACAATGAAAGATATCTCTACTGTCTACAGCAGTGTCTCTAACCTGTGGGGCACAACCCCCACAGGGGTCTCATATCAGATATCCTGCATATCACATATTTACATGATGGTTCATAATAGTACCAAAGTTACAGTTATGAAGTAACAACAAAATAATTTTTGTTTGGGAGGTTCACCGCATCATGAGAAGCTGCATTAGGGGGTCCCAGCATTAGGAAGGCTGAGAACCATTGCTCTCCAATGTGTCCAAGTTCAGGACCATCTACACTCAAGGGTAAATGATATTGGTTGAGACACAAGAAGAAACAATCAGGTGAGTGATGCCAGTGTATACCAAATCATTTCATTTCTTGAAAAATTATAATTTTGAAAATATGCTTTCAAGTTGTTAGAAAAATACCAAGCTTGCTTATAATATTAATGAGCAGCTTTGGAAGGAAGAGAAGGTGAGCTTAAAACTGAAAGAAAAATACCTCCTAAGAATGCTTTCCCCAGCACTTAATGTAAGAAGACTTTCCGTGGATGCTTAGACCACTCAGCAGTAGGATCTTGAAGAATAAGAATCAGAAATTGTCAGGTAAACTTTAGGAACTAGTAATCAGAAGGTATAATGACAAGTCTTCAGTGTAAAACTCTATCAGACATTCTTCTCAAGTAATTACCAACCAAGATCAGAACCGATGAAAGAGACACGATCACGTGCCTTCTGCCTTCTGATTTGTGCCTTGCTAAAGACAGTCTACTTATTTATAAAGTGAAGCCACATAAAATGTTGTTTTCGTGGGTGAAAAGTGACCAAATGACTGACCCTTTTAGATGATCCACCGTGATTTGTAATGTGTATGTGCAGAGGACTGACTTTCTCATACTTGCCCTAAATTCTTAACAAACATTAATTAGAGTAAGGTGGCATAAAGTAATAACTCTTTGATATGTAATAATTTTAATTGGCTTTTGGAAATTTTAAAATCCTATTTATGAAAGTTTGAAAATAGGCTATGCAATAAGAAACAGCATACCCAAGTCAAAGTTGGGTTGTAAATGCATTGTGTCTGTATAAACACTTGTGTGAATGTATAAGCATACATGTGTGTTTGATTGTTTGAAGATATCTGCATCAAACATCCCAATGTTGGGACTGGGTGGCAGTCAGAAACTGGAGGACTCTTGGAAAGGTGGTAAGGTTTTGAAAAGGCTGTATTACAGGAGATGAAAGAGTCCTTGTTCACATGGAGAGCTTAGTCCTGCACCCCCAGCATGGAAATAGAAATGGGACCTATTGAGTTTGCCAACCCAAAGGATTTTAAATGGAAGTTGACTATTTGCTTGATTTACCCAAATTGTGTCCCTTAAGGCATATGTGTGCATTGAAGTCCTAACTAAAGGCACAAGTGAACCAGACTTCATTCAACAATATAATTAAATGAAGCCTCTAAGGTAGACATTCATCTACTGTAACTGGTGTCATGATACAGGGACACTGGACCTTAGAACAGAAAGATATGCCTTGTTTCACTGGTGGCAAAGATTGGAGTGGGTCTTCTTAGTTCCGTTCACACATGACGCCCACCAGTGACTGCAGTCACGAGGCACACAGTTGGTCTGTACAGAAGACCCCAAGCAGAAACCTCCCAGCTGATTGAGTCGGCCACAGGAGCATGCGAAATAATAGCCGTACTTTACGCCGTCCTATTTTAGATGTACAAATCCCAGAACTAATTATGAGTCTATGTATGAATATTTACGTATGTGCAGGCATACACATGGAAGTGGAAAGAGAGAGCAAATGTGGAGAAATAATGACAGTTTGTTAATCTGAAAAGAGTGCGCATCGGTATTATTTTCAGCAGCCTTTCAACATGTCTATAGGTTTTAATTATTTCAAATTGAAAAAGTTTAAGGAGAAAACTCTCCACAAATACAAAAAATAGGAATCACATCTAACAGGAATGTTTTTAATTAACTTATTTTTAATTTTTCAAGGTACAATTTGCCTGTGTTGTCCTGGCTTTCCTGGAATTTACCTTGTAATTCAGGCTGGCCTCAAACTCAGAGATCTGCCTGCCTCTGCCTCCCAAATGCTGGGATTAAAGGCAAGAGCCATGTCTGGCTGAATTCACTGTTTCATGTGAACCAGAGGCCAGAGCTGTTGAACAACGGTAGGAAAAGTAGCTTCATGGTGGATGAAGCCTCAGTAACTAGAGGCCTTTTCCTCCAAACTGCGAGAAGAGAGAGGAAAGTCTGTAAATAAAAGAATGTAGAAACATTACCAGAGCTGAAAATAGCCAAGCTACTCCTGTAGATCTGGAAATTATTGTTATTTTTTCCCAGAAAAACTTTCATAATAAAAGGTCTTCTTACAATTTTGTAATTGCAAAATAGAAGTGCCTGTAGCTTTCAAGAAAATGTAAAGCACTTTATTGACTCATAACCGAGAAGTCTAGGTGGGTATGGCTTCATGTACACATGGCCATATTTGTAAAATCTATCAAGTACAAATTTTACAATTGTTTTCTCAGTTCCAAATTTATCCTAACTTTGATTCCAAGGGGCAGCCACTGGATCTCATAACTACTGCATCCTCACTCCTTTATGGAAACTCAAATGTCTTTACGAAGAATCTGAGGTTCATTAATATCAAATTCCCCCTATACATAGGACCCAGGCCATATTTAGGTGCAGAAAATGGAACACGAGGGCTGTTTTTGCCTTCATTAAACAGCTTCTCCCACTGGTGGGTGATAGGCGTGTATCAATGTTTGTGATACCACAAAAAAATCCCTGGCCCACGGGGTTTTTGAGAAGGAAAAGCAGAAATGAGACCACGGCAATGTACTCTGTTTCGAGAGGATTTTCCTCTTTCTTTACTACTTATGCTCCAAATTGACCCATGGAAAACACTTTGAGAGTTTAATATGCACTTTTCAGAGAATAACCAGGTTTGTAATGCAAATTCCTGGTTCCAGTTTATAGGTACATTTGTAGGAAAGGGATGCTCCTTCTCTGAGTTACTTAACCAAAACCATGGCCGTGGCCTTGAGCCACGTTCTGCAAGTGCCACGTAGATTCACCAGGTTTGTGGTAAGTAGATCTATCTAAAAATGATGACTTTTACAGATGGGTACATAATCTGCCAAAAGTTGAGTATACCAAGTTTCACCACAGACTAATAACGTTGTAGCTTCTGCCTTGCTTTGAATTATATACAACAGGAAAGACGGACTCTGTCCATGAGGTCACATAAAACAAGCCCAAAGCAAGGCTCAGACAGAATAGAACTCGGGACTCCTTCAGCAACTGTTTTTGTTTTGCTAGTCATGATGTTGAACAGCACAGGAAAGAGAAGCATGAGTCTAGAACTTGCCATGTAGACCAGGCTGGTCTTGAATTCCGTTGACCTCTGACTCTAGAATGCAGAGATTAAAGGAATGGCCCACCATGCCCAGCAATGCTTTAATTTTTAAGTGTCCTTTTAAGATCAAAATAGACTACCTTTGCGTTTTTTTCTGAGCGGGAATTACTGGTATATCTCTTATACTTAATAATTGGTTAACACTTGCAAGCTCTGAAGTGACAGCCCAGTAACTCAAACACTCATGTGTAATTTTATTTCACTGCCCTTGTTTTTAATCATTGGATTTTAAATATATCTATTTCTGCTGATAACTTTAAATGTTCATGATTTACTACATAATTGACTATGGTGATATTTTATCTGATATTATTCCCAGAAATGATTGTTCTCTATGTCATATATACTAAGCTTTGGCATTTGGGTGTCAGAGTGATGATAGCTTCATAAACCAAATTGAAATGTTATTTCTCTTTGTCTAGATTCTGCACTAGTTTAGAAGGTGAACACCATATATTCTCATAAGATGAAAGTATAGAATCTTCTTTCAGAATCATTTGAGGATGTATTTGGGGTATGTATATATGTTTGTATATACACATATGTCACAATATAGACATATATGATGAATTTACAGAAGACAAATATTTTCATAAGACATATAAAACCTAGTTTATCAAATAACATCACTTTCAAAGACTTGAAATGCTTAATTGTGCAATTCTGCTAAGCAAGAGATTTCTTGTGTATAACTATAATAATCAAAATCAAGAAATTAGCAATGAGAAATACTTCTGTTTTGCACCCAAACCCCATTCAGGTATTAGTCTTATTAATGCTTTTTTAACAGAATGGTGCCAGTTGCAATCAGCAATTCCACTTGGCTTTTGTTTTTAAGCATAACAGTTTAGACAAACTCCTTGCCCGTTGATTTTATTGCTGTTGCAGAGAAGGCCCCCAGTTTGACAAGACAGGACGGTAGGACCTGTGCGCTCGTTGTACCCTTTCAAGTGAGGCATGATTTTGATTTTTCCTGTCGCCAAGGGAAACATTTACTTGGTTTATTTGGTTTGCTTTAAGACAGTCCTCGATAGCTGGGCGGTGATGGTACACACCTTTAATCCCAGAACTTGGTAGGCAAAGGCAATTGGATCTCTGTGAGTTTGAGACCAACCTGGTCTACATAGTGAGTTCTAGGACAGTCAGGACTGTTGCACAGAGAAACCTTGTCTCAAAAAAACAAAAAAAAACCCCAAAGAGTCCTCAATAACTGTTACCAAAGTCTGTGAACTCCCGACCTTCCTGGGTCCACCTCCCAAGTACTGGGATTTTTGGTGTTTGCTATCACACCTAACTTTTTGGCTCTTGATTAAAATGGTGTCTGCTAGGATTATTTGCTGAAATCTATTTTCACATATATGTGTATGTTGCTAAGCTTCTCTTTTCTTTGCTGAGATATTTGTCTTATGTGTGTGAATGTTTGTCTGAATGTATGTCTCTGCATGGTGAGCATGCAATGCCTGTGGAGGACAGAAGGCATTAAATCCACTGAGACTGGAGTTAGAGATGGTTTGTGAGCTGCCACGTAGGTGCTGGGAATCGAGCCTGTGTCCTCTACAAGAGCAGCCAGTGCTCTTAGCTTCATCTCTTTTCTCTTCTTGTGTGTTTCTCTTTTCATTTCTTGTGTGTTTTGTGTTTTGTTTTCAATATATAGTCTTCCTGTGTAGCCCTGGATGTCCTGGAACTTGGTATGTAGCTCAGGCAGACCTTGAGTGCACAGAAATCTTCTGGTCTCTCCTCTCAAAATGCTGAGATTAAAGACGACAGGTGCCACCACACCTTGTTTTGTTTTTCATTCTTAAATTAGATACTTTGTGTGGGGATAATTCATCATATCATACATACCATAATATACACTGAATTAAGTCATTTGTTTTTGTTTTGATATTGATTTCATGATTTTCCATCATTCACTTGCTTTGTTGTCTCTAATGTGACTACTGGAAGCTTTTCTATCTGTCATATATCCTTTTGAAAATTTAAAGATGTCATTTTTTACCACTGAGTAGTACTCCACTGTGTAAATGTACCACATTTTCTTTATCCATTCTTTAGTTGAGGAGTATCTAGGTTGTTTCCAGGTTCTGGCTATTATGAGTGATATTGCTATGAGCATAGTTGAGCAATGTCCTTGCAGTATGATTGTGCCTCTTTTGGGTATGTGCCTAAAAGTGGTATTGTTGGGTCTTGAGGTAGATTGATTCCTAATTTTCTGAGAAATCGTCATACTGATTTCCACAGTGGCTGTACAAGTTTGCACTCCCAGCAGCAATGGGTGAGTGTTCCCCTTACTCCACATCCTCTCCAGCATAAGCTGTCATCGTGTTTTTTTTGTCATAGCCATTCTGATCAGTGTAAGATGGTATCTGAAACATCCCCTCATTCTTCAGTATTTCTTGTCATAGGCACATGAAGTCCCTGTATAGATTATTTTCCCAAAGCCTCATACTGCCATGTCACTTTTAGTTGAAATATCTAAGGTCTGAGTTCTGGTTTTGCCATGCGATTGGGTGTCATTAATGGACAGGAACAGAACTATTGAACATGTTTGTATATGGCTTCACGCATGTACAAACACAGTGTATATCTATATTCACACCTAAAGGCTTATACTCACACCCCCATTTCCAAATAAATACCATGGGTTTCATTTTTGTCTTCTCTTTCTGTACTTCTGTCTCCTCTGTGTGACATTGGAGAATGGCACTCCCCTTATACTTAATAAAGTCACTATGTGAGAAAACTGTAGGTAGCATATTTGAGTTTATTCAATCACCCCTATTTTGTGCAAATTCCTTCCTCTATCTTCTAAATCTGTCTTATCATGATGGCCTCACTCACCCTCAGCATAAATACCCTTCTCTGCCAGTTTTGAACCCTTGCTATGTAGTGTGCACTTGCCTTCTTGGTCCATTTGTGCCAGCACAACCTACACTCTATGGGGCCATTTTCTTTGTGCATGCTCATCTTATAGAGCTTGGGTTTGTACATCCCTAGACCAGCTCGTGTTCCCCCAAAGGGACTCTTACTCTGCTCAGGCTCTCAGCCCCTACACACGACCACTGCTAGAGCCCCTTGGTTTCCCCCTCACTTTGGGTCATGCAGTTGGATATTCCTGTACACTCCTTCTGGGAAAACTGCAGAATATGGTTAAAAAGACAAAAGAAGAGGTGATAATATCTGTTTCAATTCCCTCAATGAATACTTTGTCTAAAATTTATTTAGGAAGCTTATTTAATTTATATTTAGCTTCAGATATCCTAAGTTATACCTAGGTGGTTCCATGACACACATGGTAGACACTGAGTGGAAATAGCTATTTAGAAGGATATAGGGTAGTGTTCTCAGGACTGTTGTCACGTTTTAGCTAAACTCACAGTCCTACTCACTGGTTTTACCTTTGTAAATAATTGTCTTTAAGGAACATGGACAAAATGCTTGTAACATGGTACTAAGACACACTTGGTAAGTATGACAGAACAGAAAAATAGAAAGTCTTGGTCTTTAATGACAAAATTGTTCCAATATTAGGTCAGCTAGTCCATAGTTTTTAAATATTCATTATTAACAGCTGTATGGGTTCACATACATCTTTAATCCTAACACTTGGGAAGTTGAGGCAGGAAGATCTCTGTTTCAGTTTGAGGTCAGCCTGGTCTATGTGATGAATTTCAGCTTAGCTTTATAGTGAGATACTGTCCCAATAAATAATAATAAAATAACTAGCAGTCTTAGTAGTATTAATGATATTTGGATTCTGTGCAAATTGAGCCCAGCATATAAGAACAGCTGTTGATAATATGCCCCATTTGCAAGCTAAGCAAATCGCCTACAACTGTGTCACAGATGTTGCCATAGAACATCAGGAACCAAAGTCTCTTCCTTTCCTATGCTGGTTCCTCAAAGCCCAGTTTGCACACGGGGATAGAGTGAGTAGTCTACAGCACGGCACACTGTTATAAGTGATGGGACAGCTATCTTTTGAGACATTACAAGCATATGTGCTAAGCCCATAGAAGAGAAGATAATCTAGACAAGTAAAGGTTCAATCGCAAGACCCCAGTAACAGCCTCCAGGACCCGTTTCATAGCGTGTTTGTCCTGCTATGCCCCCTCTCTGGTGTTTCTGCTTTCCCCTCCCTTTCATGGCCTTTCTATCTTCCTAGCTTCTTTTGATACTTCAGGTTACAGAATCAATCCAAAGATTCACCGCTAAGATCCACATATAAGAGAGAACACGTGGTATTTATCTTTCTGAATCTGGATTTCCCCACTTAGCTTAGTCCATTCCGGTACTGACCATTCACCTGAGAATTTCATGATTTCACTTTTCTTCAGCAAATCCTTTGAGTGTATACGAGGAAGTATTAAATCTGGTCACATATAGAGACCGACTTTTCCCTTCTGAGACTCTCCACACTGATATCCTAGTGAAGCCACCCCACCACCAGTGAGCGAGGGTTTCCTTTTTCCAAGTCCCCAGCAGCGTCTGTTGTCAGATATTCTCGTGAAGTCTCTCTCTGGGGCTAAGACGAAATCTCAGAGTAGTTTCAATTTGCCTTTCTCTAATTGCGAAGGATGTTGGAACAGATGGCGGCAATTACAAAGATTAACACCTGGTCATATGTAGCGAATAACGAACATTGGGTGCCCAACCCCAGCTGATGCATCTGCAATGTAACCATGACACCTAAGTCTAAGCAAAAAGAGCCTAGTGGGGGCAGAAAGATAATAAGAGCCGCGAGCCCATGATGTCTGCTGCTAGACAGTATCTCCTAAACAAGATAGAGCAAATGCACCCATGAAATTGCAATTGTTTGGTTGCCTGAACTAGACGGGCATAATATCACCAATAGTTATAACAATATTGAAAGGGAAATTCCACATGGCCTGACCCCTATATAAAGAGCTATCTGTGGACAGTGAGCACGGAGAGAGGGGAATCAGTTTCCTTTGGGGATGAACTGCCACATAGGTTCTTCAATCCCACGTGGTCTGTCCTGGACACATGTCTATACAAACAGTGCTAAGTGGACTCTATGGTTGTAAACATGTATATTTGTGTGTGTATACACACACAATATAAAACAATCATAATTAAAGGAAAAAGTCATGAGTTTGGCAAGCGATGTGGGAGGAGTTGAAGGAAGGAACGAAGGAAGGGAGACTCAGGCGTGATTTAGATCCCATGCTCAGGTATGAAGCTCTGGAAAAATAAAATTGGTTTTTAGAAGGCTTATAAAATAATATCTTTTGTTTACAGTTTCTGATACTTAATAACAGCTCATTATTATATAAATGATGAATAAAGACTATATAAATGGATGAATACTCAAGTTATTAGCACAGTTTGATTAGTTTTATATGAAGAGCAAGCAAATTCATACTGTTAGTTGTTTGCTGGTTTTCATGTGGTTAGTGGGAGGGACTCTTTCATCTGCCTGTCTTTTTTGGAAGGGGCAGGGAGCCTAGCAAGAAGGCCCTTGCACATACAGATCTCCAGAGACAACGGGAGTATTAAGCACAAAGGATTGTCTTTCCAGTTGGAAAGATGTAAAACAAACAAAAAACCTTTTCTTCTTTCATCCAGAAAACTGAGAATTGGAGGTGAATAATAACCTCGTGATTTGCTTTATCTGTTGAGTCAGGCCATATTAAGCTCCTACAACCAGGACTGGTGGTGGCTAGGAATCTGAATGACCTTAGAGCCAGGGGCTCCCCAAGCTCCTAAAACCAGGATGAGAAGTGACTAGGAGAAAGACGCAGACCTTTCTGGTAAGGCACAGCCTCATGGCAATACATAGATTAATAGAAATGGGTTAATTTAAGATACAAGAGCTAGGTAAGCCATCGGCCAAGCAGTGTTGTAATTAATATAGTTTTGTGTGATTATTAGGGTTTGAGTGGCTGGGATATGCATGAACAGCCTCCGTTTACAAACTTCAATTATTTTTAAGGCAGAAATACCTTAGTGAATATCTAAAGGGAGTATACAATTTATTTTAATGTTATTTTGTTTTCTAGAAATGACCTGGTTTTCCAGTTGGAACAAACTTTTAATTTTTATATTGACTTCTTATTTTCAAATAGCTTGACTCAATTAATAAAAATAAGGTGAATAAAACTTTGGTTAATGGTTCATAAATAAGAGTAAAGAGTTCTTTCTTTCTATGAATAGAAAATTTGGCTGACTCTAAGGGTAATGAGTCAAGCATGCAGCTTTTAGTTGGAATACATTTTAAATTCCAGAATTAGAAAGGATTTACATTGAGGTGCCAACATCTGAATTATCTGCTTTGTATTTTTCCAAAGAATTCTATTAAGTTATACAGAGAACTGTGCTCAGTTGGAGGTTTCAGTGGGTGCATTCTCATGGTAGGCTGTTCCGTAGGGAGGGGTTGGGAGCAGGGGTGTGGAGTGCCTCTCTCTCCATGATACATGACATTTCCATATTCAAATATGAACTCTCTCCTCTTCGTTTCTTCTGTCAGGATTGCACAAAGAATACTCACAGTCTGAGTTACCTGTTGGCACCCTTGGCTCATGTTGTCTTCCACATTTGGGAAGCCTTTGTTGTGCCGCTACCCTGCTTATAAATGCAGCAGCTTTAATTTCTAACAATTTTATTGCTTTTATTTACAGAATCCTGGGAGATGAGCTCATGGCTTTCATCTAGGCTGTTGATCCAGAATGGCTAATATGTTGCCACTACATTTTGAAAATGTAACCAAATATTTAACTGAAATATTTTACCAACATTAATAACAAATAAACATTGTTAGAAGATCTCAGTATTTCTGTCCTTTCTTACAACGGTAGGTTGTAATCCATGCAGTTCTATGGGCTTCAAGTTTATTGCATTTAAAATAAAGATTTTGCCTCTAAAATCATGGTTTCAAATGCGTTACAAGTGTTATCAAGGATTGCTTTCTGATTATTTGTTCTGAAAAGCAAACGCTAGAAAACTTAGCTTATTAAGCAACAACAAAAACATGCAAACTCACCCTATTCAAAAGAAAAAAATATGTGTTTATAGTTGCAGGGACTAACCAGCTGGAATTAACAGTAAGGTTTTCTTTACAGGAGAATGACAGCCCAATTTAAAGAGGAGTCACACCAGACATTCACGAGAGAAAATTTTCTCATTTGCGAATGTCCATATTGTTCTCCAAATCCTTTTCCAATTATGGAATGCAGAGAACATACAGTGATCTTTGCTTTGCTCACAGCGTGTTCACAACAGAGACATAGATCCAGGTCAGAAGACTGTGAATGAGATCTTACACCAGAGAGCTTGAAAGGCTGCTTCCTTTTAGCCCTCCCTGGTTCCTTTCTTCCTTCTTTTCTTCCTTCATTTTCAACACTAGGGAAGGAAAACAAAGGGGTGGCTGCCATATTTTTAAGAACAAAATTAAACCGTTAATTGAACATTCTCTCTGCCATTAATTCTTACCTTGCAGTGTCTGTGAATTTGACATTATTTGAAAAGCTAACTAAATACATATTAGTTCCCATTTCCCCTTTGGACATGAAGTGCTATTGATGGATGGAGCAATATTTGGAATCCATATTAGCAAATTCTGACACACACACATGAAGAATTTTATTCCGTGGGCTTGTAGGAGAATTGTAAAGAGGCATGAGCGCCTCACAGAACGTAATTGGCTCTGTTATAATTGGGCCCTGGAGAAAAAGCAGCCGACTGCAGCTTGCAGCTTTTCTTCTAAGTATTTTCCAAGCAAAATTTGACTCCTTTCTTACTGGTTTTATTCCTGCATGGTTTTAGCATCAACTTAAGTTATATAGTTTATAGTACTAAAATATTTATGGGGAAAAAGTTAAGTAAACTTCATGGAAAATAAAAATATCTTTGTAAATTTGATCCTATTTCATGAAGTTGTGTAGTTTTCGGTGAGACTTATTGACCAATTACGATATTTTTCTTGCAGTAGTTTAAAACCAGCTTTAATTGTTTAGGAATAGAAGTCACATAATTATTAATTCTAAAACCTTGATTACGATTATCTTCAAGAGAGGGTCTTTTGAGCTGCAGCTTCTGGCTTGAAATGATTTAGGTTTTCTGTGCAGGGGTGAGATGCTTTCTGTGTGACACCTGAAGTTCCTACTTTTATGTTTTTACCAATGTCTGGTGTTCAGAAATTGTCTTATATATCTGTTGCTTGAGTTCTGGAACCAGATATGAGGTCAGATGCTAAAAGATCAGAGAGAGAAAGAATCAAGTCACAGCCAACACTTACATTGCTAATTCCTGAGCCAAAAAAGGGCTGAGCTCTCTGAGTGGTGGTGGCCTACCTTTAATTCCAGCACTGGGGTGCTAGGGGCAGAGGCAGGTGGATCACTGTGAGTTTGAGGCCAGGGCAGCATAGTCACAAGAGCTAGTTCCAGGACAAGCTCCAGAGCTACAGCAAAACCCTGTCTCGAAAACCAAGAAAAATAAAATAAAATAAGGCTGAGGTCTTGTCTCCTCCTGCCTTATATTCTTCTCTTCACCCAGCCAGCCATATGTCTTCCTGTCTGTCTGTACAGACCACCAGACTTGTATGGTTAGCTAGTGGCTAGCTCTACCCTCTGATCTTTAAGTAAGCTTCTTTGTTAGAATACACACAAAATATCACCACATATATCAGTTCTCGTATTCATTATAAGAGTAAATGAGCTTACATGGTTTTCATTGTATTTTTCGATTAAGTAGATTCTTTTCTTTAGTTGCCCCTCTTTCCAAAGTCCCAGGTCTCCTTGTTCCTCAACCTAACATGAGATCCATCATATTGGTCTTCATATTCTTTCTTCTTTTTAAAATTAAGTTGTTTTGTAGAATTTCAGATGTTATTTTTCTTACTTGGTAAGAATTCCAATAACACAACTCATGTTGTATATTTTTTGTCTGCATATCGTAGCATGTGTGTGTGCATGTGTGTGTGCGCGCGTGTGTGTGCGCATGTGTGTGTGCGTGTGTGTGTTGTGTGAATGGATGTGTGCATGCATGCAGTGAGCTGAGGAAAACCTTGGTGTTGGCTGTCCACTTGTTTCTTTGAGGCAGCATCTGTTGCTGAACCTGGAGCTTAGGGTTGTTAGAAATATTTTGCTTGTTTAATGTTGTTTGTTTGCTTATTTCTTTGTTTTCTTTTGCTTTACCTAACAAATCTCTTATCTCTGCCACACTCGGTGCTAAGTTACAGGAAGCCACCCCAAGCTTTTGTGTGGGTTCTGGGTCCAAGCTCTTGTCTCTTGTTAGTATATCACATGATCTTCACCACTGAGCCATCCCTCCAGCCCTGTGTTCTGTTCGTCCTTGCTCTCCACCTTGTAGGCTGGGACTTGTCGAGAGTAACACAGCACACAGAGTAACACAGCACACAGAGTAACACAGCACACAGTTGGATTTATGTTATCGTTATCTCGTTGTGAATATTTTAGAACACGATTGCTTTTAAGAGAGGTGGTGAAAAGTAGGAAACAAAATGCATGCTGAACTTGCCACAAATAAATAAAATTAGATTTTTACAAATCTAAGCACTAAGAGGAACTAATAATTATAGAAAGATATTTTGTGTTTCAGGAGATGATTTAAAGAACAAATTTGCACTGTTTAGCTCTTTGAACACAAAAATGGTTGAATAGTCTAGGTAAATGTAATAATGTTTGCAAGCTAGATGATTAGGTAGTGCAATAATCCGACAGTGCCTGAAGCCAGGGAATGGCACCATGTCCTCTTGAAACCTCTTAAATTTTTATTACTTTCATAACACAAATTTATTCTAACTTTCTTAAGATTTGGTTAGGGGATACTGCTATGCAGAAAGCAATTTCAGAGCCCAAATCAGTTGAAATGAAGAATTATGAGATTATGTCTAAAGATTTAGCCATCCCCTCTTCTGAGAGCGGTGAACAATGGCCTGTTCACACTTCTCCCACCCAGCCCCACCTTCCTCTCTCAGTTCATCGTCTTTGCTTTCTGTTTGGAGTCTATTCTTGTGCTGCCTGAGCCTCGTCTTTCACCCACTTACATCCTGCTGCTTTGCAGGTAACCATGACAATATTTCACAGCACTAAGGTTATGTGACACTTAAAATGTTGCCATGCTGTCTTAAATTTATTAGCTAGCACACCTTTCTCAAAATATACACAAACACCATATTAAAATCATATGACATTTAGAAAATCTTCAAAGATTTGTAATCAATTGGTGAAATGAGTAGAAAGAGATCATGATTCTTTCTGCTAAGAATTAGTTAAAGTATACAAATCCATTCTGACACAAAACTGGAACCTTGATCTTGTATAAATTTATTTTAAAAATTTCTTCAGTATCTACCTCCTTAAGATTTATATTAGTGAAAATGTTTGGCAAGTAAGGATAGCAAGAAGCGTGGAGGCAGATAACAGGTTCTCATTTGCAACCTAAAAGCAAAATGGTAATAATTATAAATTGCTTAATATTTTAATCAGAAATCCATGGTACAACATGAAGACAGTAGTTAAAGACTGAGAAATTAAAGACTGAGATTTAATGTGATGTATAAATTAGCCTGCATGTAAAAAGTTTTCCATGTTTGTGTGTTTGGGTGACTACCATAAACTCAAGAGCATAAAACAATTGTGTAAGATGATACAACACCATCCAATAACATTTTATTACTAAAGTTAATCTTAGCATTTGAATGAGATTCATTCACTCTTTTTAAAAAGTATTGAGAGATACTAAAATCCCCGTGAATCAATAGCCTCAGTGATAGCTATCACTAGGTCCTTCTCTTGGGGCTTAACAGCATATACATTATGAGGATGGTGGCTCCTATTTACAGACTCACCATCTCTTTCTCTACTAGTCTGGCACATCTATGGAGTACCTCTTCACTGAGTTGTGATAAAACTATCGAACCTATATAGTAAATGTCTCATCATGTTACCATTAATGGAAGCACTTACATAACCAGAACAAACAAAACGTATCAGAAGTTATCCAAGAACTTTAGGAATGAATAATTAAATTGACATTACTTATGTCTTACTGAGACTTTTCTTTAAAGGTTTTCTTTTATTCCTAAAGTGGTAAACATTTGGGGATAAATATAGCTGTACACTCTCTTAGGTGTACCCAATAGATGAATATGGCCCAGGCCTAACTTTCCAGTATTCATGTAGTGTCCAGTCCATTCTTTCTCCTTCTACATTTCCTTATTTCATGCTTGGTCTTAGTATTAGAGTCAGTACCTTGTTCTCTGATTTTTTTCTCATCACTTTTTGAACTCATGGAAATAATTGTTTCAGCATATCACTAGCCTCTCTACAAAAGCGACCAACAAGATAAGCCACTGGAATTCCTCAGAAGCTTGTTGCTTGCAATGCCTGGCTTATTGCATCTCAACCTCTTACCAATCTTGTTCCTCTTCCCGACACTTCCCATTGTCTTAGCTTATCATTATTACAGAATCAATTCAGCCTAAATTTTCTCTAGAAAACCTTTGAAAATATTTAAAAATCACTTACTTAAAAGAATTTAAAATCATCATTAGTAAATAAGGGCAGACATAGTATTAATAATACCCAATAGTTGGAGAATTGTTCTGTATACCTGTTATAAACTGTGATCAGTGCCTTGCCCACATCGCCTCAATTTCTGGATTAGTTTTCTATTGCTGCTGTAACAAACAACCACACATTTTACTAAAAAAAACATAAGACAGAGATAAAAAAGAAATGAAGAACAATGAAATTATTAAATAACAAGGGCTCTAAGTAAACATTGGCCTTACCAAATAATGTAAAAAATGCTGCATGGAATTTACATATTCCTAATTATGACACACAAAGCAAGAACAGCATACAGTGAGTAAAATTCCTCAGTGTCTGCACTGAGCACTTTTTAAAAACTTTAGAAGGAAGAAGCTCAAAAGGACCAGGCAAACTAACTAGAGAAGGCAGCGTAGACTCAACTGAAAACAAGACAGACTAGAGAAGGCAGTCTAGACTCAACTGAACCAGACAGACTATAGAAGGCAGTCTAGACTCAACTGAACCAGACAGACTAAAGAAGGCAGTGTAGACTCAACTGAGAACCAGACAGACTAGAGAAGGCAGTGTAGACTCAACTGAGAAGTAGTATCTATGGGGACTGATCAAGGTCTGCAGACGCTGTAAAAAATAAAAACATTTGAAAACTTGTGCCCTTTACAACTTCCTTAAATTTAAAGAAAGAGAAATGGAAGCTGAGGGTGTAGCTTTAATTGTAGAACTTTCTGTATCATGCCTAAATCCTTGGATTTGATCTCAGGACTGCAAGTAAACAAGCCCAAGATTTGAATTAGAGCAGAAAACCATCTACGCAAATAACAACTAAAAATGCTAAAGGTAGCATGGCTCTATATATGTACAGAGCAAAACATTGTCACCAATTAAGAGTGACATTTCACAATTAAAGCATCAAATCAGTAAAATGAGATAACAATTCTAGATTTTTATAAACCTACTAAAATTGTACTAAAATACACAAAAGTATTGGAGACTAACACATATATCTCTAACAGAAGAGAGAAAAATTGTTAAGGGTGGAGAAGATTTGAACATTAATGACAAAATAGATCTGATTGACATATTAACAAACATTGCAACTATACTAGAGAACTCATGCATTCTCAAGCTCACACAAATCATGTAACAAAATTAACTACATACTCAAAGTGAGTGAGTGTCACCATTTTTTAAAGGAACTGTGGATCTAGAAATCAGGAACAAAAAAAATCTCCATAGATCTGTGGATGAAGCTATCATTTAAAACAAAACAAAACAAAACAAAGCTATGTATCAAATCAAGAATCATAACTAAAATTTGGAAACGAGTTTAAACTGTGATAGTGAAACACTTCATATCAAATCATATGGAGTGTGACTGGTGCCACATTTAATGAGAAATTTATGAAGGGGAAATAAAGGTTGAACAAGCAATAACCTGGCATTAGCTGAAGAAGCAGGGCATGCGCATAGCACCCGGAGCTGAGATTTCAAATGTGATTTCTCATTAGAAGGAATTGGAAATCTCTCCCTTTGGGGAGGGCCCAGTTCCTGACAGGGCAGGATATATGCAAGGAAAACTTGGGCTCTCCTGCTGTGCCCGAATATAATGAGACTGCTGAAGGCCTGGGATTCCAAAGCACAGCCTTGAAGAGGTTTGGGCCTGCTAAACAGAGGATGACAAATTCCCTATGCCACCTTATTGATGAGACCGAGACAGAAAGGATGGAGGAGATACATGGAAAATGAAAAAGCTTATATTGCAAGATGAGATGTTGTTTCATAAATGCAGGAAGAAAACTAATCCAGTTTGGGACTCACAACTTAATAACTAATGCAGGAAAGTGTTATTAACTGGTGCCAAGCCATATGAAAATTTGTTAGGGAACTAAGTACCTACTAGCCTGTAAATTTTGGTCCACAGACAACATGCCAGCTTCAAAGTTATAGCTTTTTATGGTGAAATAATCAGGCTGTCACTATTTTAAAGAAGTGGTCAAATTTAGTTTGACCAAAAGCTGGGCAATGTGACACTGTATACCTAAATGTTGTTGGCTATTTTTACTCTTTGTTCTTCGGGGGGCCCACCATCCAGCTAACAAATAAGTCACACAGTGATTTATTCTTCCTTATAAATTCCTGGCCTTAATTTAGCTTACTTCAAGCCTGCTTTTCTTAAATTATCCTGTCTACCTTTTGCCTCTGGGTTTTTGTTTTTCTTTATATTTATGTATCTTTTCTTTCCTTCTTATTCTGCGCCTTGTTGTGTGTCTGGTCCCCAGTATCCTCTTCTCCTCCTTTTCTTGTTCCTCCCCTCTTTCTTCTTCCCTTCTATTTATTCTTTCTGCCTGGCAGCCTCACATATCCTGACTGGCAATTGGCCATTCATCTCTTTATTAGACGAATCAGGTGTTTTAGGCAGGCAAAATAAGACAGCTTCACAGAGCTAAACAAATGCAACATAAAAGAATGCTGCTGAAAGAGGTTGCTGTCCCGCCTGGTCCTGTGGCTGTTCAGTCCCAAAGAGATACACAGAAGCCTACCTTAATTATAAACTAGTTGACCTATTAGCTCAGGCTTTCTTATTAACTAACTCCTACATCTTAAATTAACCCATTATTCTTATCTATGTAAACCACATGGCTTGGTACCTTTTATTAGTGAGGCATTCTCGTCTTGCTTCCTCTGCATCTGGGTGAGGACTGCAGACTGAGCCTTTCCTCTTCCCAGAATTCTCCTATTCTGGCCACCCCACAATACTTCCTGCCTGTCTACTGGCCAGTCAGCATTTTATTAAACCAATACAAGTGACAAATCTTTACAGAGTACAAGGACCATTGACCCACAGTAGAAAGCAACATATCTTTCCATCATTCAACAAATATTCAACAGCCTAAACGCATGTAACACATCTTAAACTAATATTCCACAACACCTAAATCTTGGAAAAAGAAGTCTACAACATAGCCTGAGAAATAAACTTGCTATAAAATTGTCTAACTTGAATCTAATCATGTGGAAAGCACATAGAGAAATCCAAAATGTGGAAAATTCTGTTAAAACAGCTGGCCTGGATTCTTCAATAAGACGATCAATATCATGAAAGGCAAAGACAATCTAGATTAAGTGAGACAAATGAGTCCAGACAGCCAAGAGTAGTGCGCCAGCTTACTTAGGTCAGGGAAAATAAATGAGCTGTAAAGGCACTTAGAGAGTTAGGAAATTTTCATATTTTCACTCTGTAGAATGGTTTTATATTTCCTTTCAAGTAAAATGATGTGTGTGTGTGTGTGCTGGTGTCACTATTGCACACTATCACAAAAACACATATCAACTATGTCCTAGTTCTGGAGGTTAGTAATCCAACGTGTGTCTTACCTTGATAAAACTGAAGCAGGAAAGGGCTACGTTCCCTGCCTCATTCGGCTTTTAGGCACTGCTAACATTCCTGTCTCTAGGACTGTTTCTCTGCCTTCTTAGCTAACAATGTGTATCTTGTTAACCATGAAGCATTCTATACTTCCTCTGACCGCAAAGCAGTTCATTGAAAGATCCACGTGGTTACATTGGGTCCACCAAATAATTAGGATCTTTTCCCCATACCTGGGTCCTTAACTATACAGCCTCTGCAAAGTTCTCTTTACCCAGTCTCAGGGCCTGCTGACTACTATTACTGAGGCCCCTGCCTTGGGTGTATAAAAACATTATTCTACCTCGAAGGTTTATAGTGTTTAGGTGTTTGTTTAGGAAATTATTTTTATTCCGGTAAGAAACATACATTTACAAAGAAATGTGTTTACAATAACCAAAATATTAATCTGCTGGGGGAGAAGGTGCCAGAACCAGAAGGTGGTAGATGACTAAGGGAAATGGTGTCTTCTGGACACAGCAGGACAGGTACACACACTAATTCACACTGGTTGTGATATGGTGCACATGCAAGCCCAAGTCACACCAGTCTCAGAGCGGAGAGGAGAGCTGGGCTGGCATCCCACCCTGTCTACGGGACTATTGACAGCTCTGTAGGAAAGGAAGGGCCATTTTCTCTAAAAGTGTATTCCCTGATAAGTTGACCAAGCTCTGGTGGAAGACCACACATCCAAGAATATTTGGACAGCACAAATTAGCCTTGAAAATGGGGAAAAATTAAATAAGAACACAAAGTTGTGTGGGTAGAAAAAAGCAGTGTTGTTTTGGGTATTTAGCCAAAGGATGCTCAATCGTACCCGAGGACATGTGCTCAACTATGTTCATAGCAGCATTGTTTGTCATAGCCAGAACNNTTTTTAAACATAAATCAAAGAAAACCAGCCTACAAATCACAATCCCCGAGAACCTAGACAACAATGAGGACCCTAAGAGAGACATGCATGGGTCTAATCTACATAGGAAGTAGAAAAAGACAAGATCTCCTGAGTATATTGGGAGCACAGGGACCTTGGGGTAAGGTTGAAGGGGAGAGGAGAGGCAGGGAGGGGAGCAGAGAAAAATGTAGGGCTCAATAAAATCAATAAAAAAATTTAAAAAAGGAAAAAGCATTGTTGGATCTGGGAAAAGTTGTTGGGAGGAGGGTGAATGTGATTCACAGTACAAAATTCTCAAAGAGCTAATAAATTATTTTAATGAAATAAATTCTAATTTAAAAAATTCAGGGGCATAGCTTGGTAGAATGTATGCCAATCTTGTGCAAAGCCCTGGACTCCTCCGATACTGAAAAAAAATTAAGAAGAGAAATAGAGGGGCGATATTCAACTCATTGCTCAGACAGTAGTTGGCACAGGTACGTCGGGGGTGATTTTTGAGGTAAATAAGCCAGGTAGCTCAATAAAGCTTACCTACAGAGAGACCTGGTTCGAATGATAATTGTTGCCCCACTTGGCTTCTTTTGCTTTTATATTTTTGATGGTTTAGTAGCATGTGTTAGTTATACATCATCAGAGGCTTCAAAGTGACATTTTCATACATGTGTATGACATGATGTGACTTGATCCTATTCGCCAAGTGACCACATTGTCCTCTCACTCATGACAGTCCTTTCCTCTTCCCACCCAGCTCTGACTCCACTTTCATGTCTCAGTCTTTCTTCTCATGACCCAGAATTGCATTAAGGAGTTCTGGCAGGCACATGGGTGAGAGATTGCAGACTGGAGCACGGAGATCTTATCAGTCACTGCACCACCCCAGTCAATTTTTCTCCCTCCTTCGCCAACTGCTGCCTGCCTAAAAATCCTCAGGGAGAGGTGGGGGTCTGGGAACCACGCCCCATGCATGGAGTTGTACAGATTTTTATTTTAAAAGGGGGCAGCCACTTTAAATTACTGGAAAATGGAAGAATCCCATAGTTTGAAGGAGACACAGTGACCTTGTTTGCGTCTTTTTAGATAAAATTCTGAAATGACCTTGTTTTGTCTTAGTCTGTTATGACGGTCTCAGACAGAACTTGTCTGATGCTCTTGGAGAATGCTTCTGTTTATCAGGACAGCCATGCAGCCTGGCTGGGAGCTCCAGGCTAGCTCTGGCTACATTGAACTCCCTCTCTGTAGCTAGAAGGCTAGTCTTCGATGTTGAAGGCTACCTTTTCCTCTCTTGGTTTTCATTTTAAATCAAGGCTCAAAACGTAACAAGGAGTGAGTTCATTTTACCGTGAGTTACAAATATTACAGCAGAGTGTCATCTTTCTAAAATGGGGCAAACATTTAAATGAAAGTGAATGTTATTCTTCAATGTATTTATTTGACAAATAAATGTATTTCCTAGGAGGTAGTGGGTACTCTGAGTAGCATGAGAGGAACATAAATGAGAGCGAGAGAAGGCAGCTATCTCAAAGTTTGTACTTTGATCAAATACTAGATAGATATTTCAAACTTGGACCACTGAGTATAAATACAGAAAGACTCCCAGGGTGCTTATTAGCTAAGTTTTTGTTTAAAGCTGGATCCCAAAGGATCAGATGTGGTAACTTTGAAAGCATTTTCAGGAGAGCTTTGTAGAATTATTTAGCTTGGTGCATACGGATTATGAAATTCAAATATTTATCCCCCATAGACTCTTATTAAGGCTGCTACACACTGAGTTGTCAGGAGAAATAAATATATGGCAGAGTTTAACTAAAGAATTCAGTATTAAATAATATATTAGCGCTGGTTCCTGTACGAATACCTAGCCATGAAGGCCTTAGCAGTGATGTGCACTTGAACTATTGGTGGGTGTTAGAAGACAAGAATAGCTCTTGGTAAACTTGGAAGTTTGTGTGCAAGCCATACATTTCCTGGTGGGTTTTTTTATGTAGTGAGTTATGTCCGAATGAAATCTGCGATCACTGTTGTAGCCTACTGTCAGTGACTTTTATGTTTATGTTTAATAACTTCTGAAACGAAATCATTCCCAGGGGAAAGCATAGCATGTAAACACACCATATCAGAAACAATTGATTTGAGGACAGTCATTAGAATTATGGGCAATGTCTCTTTATTAGTTGCCTTATAGAGGCATCCTTGAGAAACTGTCTCAAGGCTCAAAGCCTCCTGTTTCCTCAGGAGGTGTGATGGTGTTTCCTTGGTCCACAGCGACTCTGACTTGGGGCAGTGCCAGGCCTTTGCATTTCTGAAAGTTTGCTTTAACTTAGTCTTCATGCCCTGGTTATTTACAAATTGGACTTTCCTTTCAATTTTGCTGCTGTTGCTGCTGCTGTTGCTGCTGCTGTGTCTTGTTTTCGAGTTGAACGATAAAAGTTACTTATGATTTTAGTGACTAATTGTTAGTCATGGAGTTCCAAGTCCTCTCACAGTCTTGTCCCCTCCCCCTACTCTTCTTTGGCAGAAACGACTTGAGTGTAAGAACTTTCTTCTCAGGCCTCAGGGTCTGTTAATTTTAAAATCTCTTTTTCCATGTTGTCTGGAGCTGTAACTCCTGCCCTTGACTGTGCTGTTGAATCTGTCAGGTCTTGGTTTGTTTGGGTTGGGTTTTCTGTTTAATTAAGCAGTCTGCTCAGGTACCAGTTCTAAAATTTCCATTTAGTCCTGTTTCTTCTGTCTTCTGTTTCCTTGTCTATGTTTTTTTTTCAACTCTTTACTTCAGTTCATTTTAAGTATTTTTTATAATGTATATTGGAGCATTCTAAAAATTTCTACATTGAGATCTTCATCAACTGTTTGTTACCTCAGTAAGCCTAAGCTTGCTGTCTTGAATTCAAATAATGGTATACTTATTTCTTGATGTGATGTGTGATCATCTTAAAAGCAAAACTTGGTTCTTTGGGGTGTTGGGTTAAGTCGAACTGGATTTCATAGCACTTGTTCTCAGATACTGCTGTGGTGGGAAAGGAGACAGCCATCTTGTTTCCACTAGACGGGAGGGAACACCAGTCCTCACTCAGCTTCCCCTGGAAGGGAAAGGGGACAGTCCCCTGTTGGACTCCCGGTGGTTGTGTTTGAGGCTTCCCGGTTCCCCCTCGGGGCCACCCGAGAGTGCAGAACTCCCATTAAACCTGGATATCTCTTAATTTGGCTTGTTTTGATTTGGCTTGATTGGGAATTTTGCGTCGGCGGAGAGCTTGCATTAGGAAAATATTCCTAACAAGCATAGTATATAATTCTAATATAATTTATATATAGTTACATATACATAGCTTTTAAACTTAAGTAGAAAATGCCTAATAATAAATTCAAACCATCATATAGCCTTCTTTATAATGTTTTCTTTTATTCATAACAAAATTTAAGACTCATATATTACTTTGAACATGTTCACCGACTAGTAGAGTATCTAAATGACTAAGGTATGTCTGTATACTTACATACTGTTTGTAACTATATAATGCCATGACACTAATAATTACAGCCATTGTCATTTTTTCTTCATTATTTATTCTTAACAAGTATGTTTTAATGTTACCAAATGCTCTGAGGAGAGAACGGGGAAAGTTGCAGTGCGTTTTTCACGGGAAACCCTGGACAGGTTCTGTGTGCTCTGGAAGGGATGGGCCTAGTTTAACTCGGAGACCATTTCCACTTGCTGTTACAGGAAAGAGCTCCTTCAGCTCTTTAACGCTGTGAACACTAACAGGATTTTGGAAAGGAGTGGACCAAGAAAAGAATGAGCTGCTCCTCTGCTCAAAAGAGCGAGAAGAGTTGTTTAATTATACCTCAAGGGACTGTGGGGAACGCTTTGAACCGGGAGGAAATGGGGCTGCCAGCAGAAAGGAGAACAAGCCTCAGGCGCACACTGGGAAAGGCCGCTTACAGACACCCCAACCATGAAGACAAGCCACTGAGGGCCTTGGCTAATTATAAATCCAGAAACAACAAAATCTAGCCTTCAAAGTTGAAGTGTTCTGTGTGTTCACCCCAATACTAGTTCTAATTGCCAACTGCGATCAACAAAATTGAGGAATCTTATGAGCATCAACAATACTTCTAAGCTGTGCTTTGGGAAAACGAAGGTCAGCGATGAAATTCAGCCTGGGGCAAGGGAGACAGGGAAGAATGGGAGACCCAAGAGGGTGAGGGCCGAGTGTGGGGAAGCCCAAGGCTGAGCTATAATGATAATTCAGTCCCATCCCTCTCAACTCAAATCAGTCTCCTTCTGCTGCTCTGGGAATATTTGCATTGATATTGTGGAATGAAGGCCCAAAGACTTGGGGTTTGCTGGGTCAGAAGGAAGCAAGAGCGCCCCACGCTAGATGAGAATTCCCCCTGCGTGGCCATCAGCATAAAATCAACAATGTCTCAAGAGCAGAGAAAGATGCTAGGTGTGCACTTTTTAGATGCAGACAAACTGTCAGGAGAGCTAGCACGGCACAGGCCCTGGGCAAGGGTATTGCTATAGCTGGCTTGATGCCAAATGTGGAGTCAATCAGAAGGGATTTCTCATGAGCAGAAGTCTACAGTATTTGGATGGTTGTCTGTCTGTCTGTTCTTTAATCATTCAAAGCTGTAGCATTCTTATTATTTTACACTTTTTCAGCAATTTATGTACAGAGATAGGTAGTTCTATCACTGTTATCTACTATGGTCCCAACTGATTCGATATGGTTTATCTTCACCTAGAGTGTCATTGTGTGTAGCTGAAAACATACTATGCTCCAAGCCATAGTGCTGGAGTTAGAACCTACCAGGAAAAGGTTGATGAATGAGTATAAGTGGGTAATGACTTGCAATTACATGGGAAAACCAATTTCTCTCAGATTAATAAGTGGAATGGTTAAACACATATATCACACGCAACTTTACAGAATGTGTTATCAGAAGTCTTTGCGCATTGGTGTGATGAAGGCAAAATAGCTTTGATTTTACTGTCTTGCCTACTAGTTTCAATGACTTACATATCATTTTTTATGAAGTGGATTGTCTTCCTCAGAATTTCTTTATACAAGTCCCAACCCCTTCGTACCTCTACATGTAACTAGATTTGCACCTTTAGACAGACAATTAAAGGTAAAAGTTCTTTGGGGTAATTAAGGTGAAGTTAGTTCCCTGTGTTCAGGTGCTAATCCAATATCACTGATACCCGTGTTCAGAAAGGATGAGGGGACATATACAGAAACAGCCTGAGAAACAAAGGCTTGGAGAAGATGCCGCGTGAAGCCACAGAGAAGGTAGCCGTGAACAAGCTCAGGAGGAAAGCCCCGGGCCGTAGCAAACCTGGTAACAGCTTGGTGTTTGTGAGAAAAATGAGTGTTTGCTGTGTAAAGCGCTCCCCTGTGCTATTCTGTTTCAGCAGCCCTAGCAACTAATACAAGTTGCAGAAATCAGGTCCATTAGGAGGCAGCATCTGATTTGAAATAGTAGCATGTGGCATTCACTGCTTGCTCACATTAGGGTACTACTCTAGCTAACTTTACTTCCCCAGAGATGTGCAGAGAGAATTGGCAGGAAGGAAAGTCAATGTCTCTTGGACATTTCTAGGCAGGACAGTAAGTATGCAGTTGTGTTTGGAGAGTCTTGTTTATTTTGATATTGTGAAGTCTTTTCTATAATGCAAGACATTATATTTCAATGGTTTTGATAACAAAATAAAAGAAATACAGTCATATGTAACGCTTCTGTGTGGGTGAGAACACCCTACAATATATCAGTATTTAGGGTTATTAAGTACAGTAGTGCAATTTGATCCTGGCCATACGTGTGGGCATTATGGTGTCTTGGACTTGCACAGTCTCCCCACTTGCTTTTATAGGAGATTACGGGAGCACTATGCTTTTCAATAACTCTGTTGTCACTTACAGAGACTGCACATTTCCCTGACCTGACAATGCCACAGCTTTGAACAGTTTCATGTGTATATGCCACATCACAAAAAACCAATACTTATATGAAGTGATGGGCTGGACTAGATGTTCAAATAAGCACATACAACCTCGAAGAATCAATAGATTCTGTAGATGGGGAATTGTAAGCTTTAAACCTTCAGCTGCAAAACTTTTGAAGGCATGGAAACAACATGGATGAACAAACACAAGCAGATAGTGGCAAACAATTATGAAATTTTCAATGTCATTTCAAAGTGATCGCTGTAAAAGGTTAGAGTTAGTAGCTAAAAACCAAAGAGGTCTGACTTACACAGGCACACACAAATAAAACCAGCTTAAATGTTCTTGCATTGTAAATATGTCAAGTAGCAAGCCTTTTATGACATAGTACAACTCCATTACAAGTGGCAGTTACACTAATTATCAAATATTTTGCCATATTTTAGTAAAAAATATGAAACATAAGGATATTGTGACAATAATTATATCAATGAATTTTGGGCAGAAATGGATCTTTAATAAAGGAATTATATGTTGCTTTTGGATTGTTTCCAAATTCTTTCAAAGATTTACATCAAAATGAGCCAAAAGCTTGACGATGTGTCAACTCTATATTATAGGAAAATCAGGAGCTGTTATCCAGAGTTTATTTAATATGAAAGAAGTGAAGGAATGTGTTCTTCCTCATTATGTTCGGTAGACATTGAAATCAATGGGATAACTCAAATGCATGTATTTTCAAAATTCATCATTTTTAAAGTTACTATCACTCTGATTTTTGGGTCCTAAAAGGACATTGAACGACATCAGCGAGAGTCAGAGAACAGTGCACTCAGGCTGAATCTCTGAGCAAATCTGAGCTAACATGACTCAGAAGGTTTGGAGACTTGTCAAACACCCTGGGGAAGTTACTCTGAAATGTCTTTTCAGTGGTAGAAAGCATAGCATCACTTAGGTTTATCTGAACAAACTTCTACTTGCTGCTTCTCACCTGTACTGGTATTTGATCAGCAAAGGTCAAGGAACACTGCTTTGGCTATGGAAATGGGAGAAATAATTCCTGCCTATTGAGAAATGTTAACACGTTGTAGAAGTAAGTACAGGGCAAATCCATCTGAAGCGCGGTTTAAGCCTACAGTTGAGAAGAAACAATAAAACACGACGTGTCCAACTTTGACCTACGATAGCCAGAAAAGGTGTTCGTCCTCAGTGTGGGTGGAGATGGCCTTTGAATGACATGGCAGAGTTGAATGTGATAAGAGGAAGGAAAGTTTTGACAAAGACAGAAGATCGCAGAGGTGCTGTGCATGCTTCTATTTTATAGGTAGATATATTTCTTGGGAATATTTGAATATGTGTGACAGAGTTATCAAAAAGGAGATTGGATTTGTTTGTGGATGATATTAAATGCCAGACTGTGACATGTCAATCTCAAGAATTGCCTCATTCTTTCATCTGAGTCAGTGCATCCACACATCAGATCATAAACTACGATCTGGAACAATTAAAATGTGGGGAGTGTGTTTACCCAAAGGCAACGGATGTTTCCTACCTGTTTCTTATACCTTGAAGGAGACTTTACATAGCATGTTAACATGAGATTTTAAACGGTTTGAAATGATGATAGAAACATCGTCATGAGTCTAAGAAAGGAAACCAAGTCTTGGAAAGACCATTTCTCACTGTCCTGAGTTAATGTCTGCTGAATCTCCTCTGAGATGATGCTTCAATATTACCTAACAGTAAGGACACAGTGAGCACCCTGATTTCCCAGACAGGCACTCTTTCCTTCTCGTCCAGCTTTGTTTTCCATAATGAATATAAATGGATAGAACTGTCAGCTAAAGTGCCCTGCCCTTTCCTGTCCTTGAGAGAACATGTGACCCAGGGTCAATCAGATGCCCTGTACCTCGGAAGAATGACACAATGAAAGAGGAATTGGCTTCTATGGTCCCTGCTCTCCTTGTCTAGTGAACTGCCTTGTGTGTATTCAAGAAATTCAGTTTTTGGCTTTACTTTTCCAAACAAAGAATGTTATCTAGTAATGTCAACCCACTGTAGTACCTAGGTGATTTTAATATGACATACAACTACTAATAGATCATATGGAAGAGCTAGAAATACCTTATAGTAAAAATGACAACATATATTCTTATCTTAAACTAGGGCATTCCCATGGCAAAGTCTGTCTTTGAGAATTAGGTTGTGACAACCAACATAAAATAAGATCAAGTTTTGTTTTGCATTCCTTTTAAGAGCTACGAGGAAATGGGCTGGTAACAGAGCAATCCTCTCCCTCTATGAAGTGGAACCTGACACCTCTAGGAGTCCAAGACAGTGATTTGCCATCTGGGAACTTTATATGGCCTTATCATTGATGTCTTACAGAAATATTGCAAAATTGTGGCTGAAATTATTATTTTAGCCGGACAGTGGCAAACATTTCTTTATACTTCAGCTTATTTATTCATGTATTTTAAATAATTAATAAAGACAAAAAGAAACACAAACAGAAGTGCGAGTTAATGATTTCTGAAGAGCAGAATGCAGAATCACCTTAAAATATGTTATACATAAATGCATTGTTATATCTAATATTATGTTATTTTCTTAAAGAACAGAAAATTTAATGAACTCCTTACGAGCATAAAGTTAGCCATTCATCTATATTGTGGTGGACTGAGCGAGAATAGTCCCCATAGACTCATATTTGAATGCTTGGTCCCCAGTTGGTCCTCTTTGGGAAGGATTAGGAGGTCTTGCTGGAGAAGGTGTGTCACTGAGGGTGACTTTGAGGTTTCAAAATCCCACAATAGGCCCAGTCTCTTTTCCCACTCTGCCTCATGGTTGCTGTTTCAACATGTAAGCTCTCAAAGATGGCTGCAGTGGCAAGCCTTGATGCCTGTTGCCATGTCTTCCTCCACAATTGTCAGGGACTTACCCTTTGGGAGTGCTAGCAAGTCCCCAATTAAATGTTCTCTTGTATAAACTGCTTTGATCATGGTGTCTCTTCATAGCAATAAAAAGGAACGGAAACATATATGTATATATGCATATATAGACATATACTGACCAAAACTTTCATCTACTAAGAACCCAAAGGACACAAATATCATTATGAATGAATCTTGTGATGCTATAGGTTTGCATCTATCAATGGCTGCCAAAAATGTAAGAATCATCTTGTACATAAAGAATGACTGTGAATGCTCCTTGCTAACTCATATTTCAGCTCTTTCCTCATTTCACCTGAGGACTTCCAAGCACACTGCTCTGCGGGCTTGAAGCTTGTTCTCTACATACAAGCTAGCTAGCTCAACGTTGTCTCTCGGATTTTAGCTTAAACTCCCAAAAGGTAATTCCGAGTTTTCTAATGATTTCCTTAACAAGGTCTTGACTACACACCCAGGTCTAAACCGCACACTGCCATTCTGGGCATCACTGCATACTCAATTTCCCTTTGCTTAGTAGGTATTTGTGATCATAATATACAAGTTTCATTAAAGTCTTATCTGTTTTTACTCTTATTAAATATTCCCGTAAATTAACGAAACATCCAATGGATTTTCCAAAGCTGCTTCTTTGTTGGTTTTATGTCAACAATACATATGTAAAGATGAAGCAGGCGTAGCTATGGGATTAAAATTGCTTTAAAATGTATGCAGCTTCCAACTGTTGTAATTGTAAGAATCTGTCTAACATGTAAGCAATATTTTGCTTTTCTTCATTTAAAGTAGCAATAAATGATATGTAAAAAAACAGCTGTAAACAAACAAAACCTCTCCATAATCATCTGCTAACTAAATTCACGGTAAAGGTTAGCATTATTGGACTAACCAAAACCTTGCTCAGTAAACATTATGTGGCCTAGAAGTGTTGCTACCAGTGATGCTACAAACAAGAAAATGTTTAAATTCTGAATTTGAAAAATTTATTGATGAAAAACTATGTTTTTTGTAAAATGAAAAATTTCTATATGGTCCATGCAATTCTGGTGAGACCATTTTCTATTTTCTTATTTTACACTTTGACAAAAAATGTCATACTATATCAACATAGAGGATTAAGTGTAAGAACAAAAATTTAAGACACAATAATAGTAAACCTTATTCTATTTCTTGGAAGAAAATAAAAGTACATTCAAGTTTCTAGAATAGATTAAAAACATGTAAATTGATTCTTCTTTTGTAGAGTATATGGTCTTTTCTTGTTTTTTTAATTTTGAAAATTGATTTAGAGATGAGAAGCAAGCAGAACATCAGCTACCTTTTCCTTACATAAGGTTGTTAGTTCACATTTTGGGAGTGTATTCAATTTGATAGTCAGTGGGCTACTTTAATAGGAAAGAGTCCAAGGTAGAACTTGTGACCACACAGCTTACCTCCGCTCAATGTTTTAAGCAGAACACAGTACCAAGGGAACAAAGTCGGGAAAGGAAGCTCAGTCTAGACCGTGGGAGGTTCTCATCCCTGGGTACAACAATGTCAGTTCTTCTGAGGAAACTGGAATCACAGGAAGATTCACAGTACGCCATACAAAATGGGAGACTTTAGAAAATGAATTGTGCAACTGTTTACAACAGACAGGCAAGAATTGAGAAAAAAATCAATTGCTTTATGATAGATGATAGATATTAAATGCCTACATGCAGAACGTTTGAATCAACTTTGCTTGATCTGCTTCAATCTTCAGAGGAGATTGAAGTCTTAGGTAGATTTTAATAAACTCATTCTGTTTGTATTTTAACTTATTGCAAATAATTTAAACTAAGCTTATAAAGCCCGGTGTTTACTAATGGAGCAACTAAGTAGTGAATTAAACCTTACTAAAATGTAAACAGGAGTGCTGAGATGGCTTCTGTATGCCCACTTCAATTAATTAATTAATTAATTCAATTAACTGCATGCCAATTAATTTGATCATTTAATTTTGAAAGAGTGCTTACATAAATGTCCATTAGTGGGGAAACAATGTTTTCATTAAGTGCTATGTACTTACCCACTTAGCAACATTTTAGGAATCTGATTAACAATAATTTAACAGTATAATATGATTAATCCTTATTGACTTAACTTCTTTGTAACAATGACTGGTAATATCGACCCTATTAAAATAGACATACACATATATAACTAACTAATGGCAATGCTATGGATTTTTTATTGTTACTATTATGACATAAAATAAGCACGGGCGAATCATAGCAGCTGAGATAGGAGTGGGGTTATAAAAGCTAGAGGAGTGCATTGAGATTTACTTTGAAAAGTAAGATCAACACTAAGGTCACCTCTTGTATTCAGTACCAGAGGAATGGTACTCAGGGAAAGGGACACCAAGAAAACTCTAAGAAAGCTGGAGGTATAACAAGCCCAAGAAGACAGCATGAGCAGCTCTGGACTCCAACTCACAGTGCCCACACGTGACCAAAGGGGGCTCTTTCTCTCCCAGCTTTTGAGATGCCAGGATAATGTATAGCAACTTTATGGAAATTCACTTGAAGCTGGTGACTTCATTAGAAGTCGGTTTTGGCTTGTTTGCTTCTTCTTGAGTAATGCAACTGCATCTAAATTTAATATGTGAAACTGAATCCCACATATTAAATAATAACTGGCATCTATTGACATGTGTGGAAAATCTGGGGAACACACCCAGTCTCTGTTAGAAGTGATATGACAATTTATTCTGCTTGTTTGAGGACGATCAGCTGCTTATGCAAATCAGGATTTCAAATACATATTGGTTTCCATAATAAAAAGTTTCTGCTTACCTGTGTTGTCTTAACTGCACAAATTCAAGTAGATTTAAAGGGCTTATGATCCTAGCACACACAAGTGGCCATAGCCAGTGTCAGCTCATTGTAAGGATGCTAATTTAAAGAGAAACATCTCTGTCTTAGCGGCTGCTGTCTGCTGTGTGCAGACTCTACTTTAAAGGGTGTTTTTCATTTGAACATGGGAATGACTGATGTCTGCAAAAATAGTTCTGGTGTTTGGATGGCAGAGGATAAAGTTCCCAGCCAAATATGAGGAGCTTGCAACCTACCATTTCTGCTGCTCAACATAGAGCGTAGCTTTACATCCTTAAATGAGAGACTGTTTCTTTCCTAACCCGAACCTCATTGGAGTTGACTTACAACCAAATTCTCAAGTTTGGTGGAAGGCAGGCATAACTGTTCAGGCTAGCTCAGCAGGCTTGTAAATAATAGTATGTGCACAAAGAAAAGCTGATTTAGTAATTTATTTTTATTGTTTTTAGTAGATTCAGAAGAGGAAATAAAATGAACTTCAGAACACTAGAGAAAAAAATCATGGATCAGTTTCAAAAGTGAATTTTGCTCTGTGCCTAAATTTTAATTTGCATCTTGCTTGCCATAGTCAAACCACCCCAGTCAAAATGGTTTAATACTTTGTTTCTAAACTTTTTATTCAATTATCTTATCTTATGGGTTTCAGTGTTTTGCTTACAAGTGTGTACGTGCGCCTCATGTGCTCCTCGTGGATCCACACAACAGAAGAGAGCATCAGATCTCCTGGAACTGGGGTGACAGAGAGTTGTGAGTTACCAAGTAGGTGCTGGGAATGGAAGCTGGAGACTCTGCAATAGCAACAAGTGCTTTTAACTGCTGAGGCCTCTCGCTAGCTCTGAGCCAGCATCTGTTCAAAAGCTATTCTGCTTCTTTAGTTGCAGGAAGTTTTTGTTCTGTATCTAAATAATGTTTAATAATATGTTGAAAAAGAAAATAAACAATGGATACAACTTAGGTACATGTAATTTATTTTAAGCACACACACATATATGCTCACACACATATATATATACACACACATATATATACTCACACACATATACATACACACACATATAATGAAGTATCTGTGTTTTCATCTCACACAAGGACAAATAACTCATTTGATGTATTCTCTCAACTGATTTCTTAATGAAAATAATCAAAGAGATAAGTGGGCACTGCAATGTGGTAGCAGTGCCCAACATCCCTTATTTGTGTGACTTGCCTAATGTCTCTGGATTCCTGGTTAATAGGATTATATTTAAAGAATGGCATTAAGAATTTATTGACAATAGCAAACTGTGGGTGACTTGGTGCCTAGGATCTAAACTTGGACATTTCTCTTCTGTGCCTGACACATTATTTTGCTTTCTCATGTACATGATACTCATCCTTCTCAGTGCTAGAAGATTAGCAGAGAACAGAGGGAGGAAGTCTATAAAGCACTGGGGAAGGAAACTTACTTGCCAACCAGAAATCTAAATTCAGTCTTGGTAATAAGACTGTCACCATTTGAATAGGAAATGTCCCTAATGCTTCCGTGGTAAAAACGTGGCTGCCACCTGATAGACTTTTGAGAAGTCATTTGATCAGGAAGGCTCTGACATAATCGATGACTTGCCTACTGGTGCATTCATCATTTTAGGACATTATTGAGAGACTGAGGGAGCTGGGAAGTAGAGATTGGTTGGAGGAAATAGGTCATTGGCTTTCTGCCTTTGAAGGACATATCCTGTTCCTAGCCCCTTCCCCTGATTATCCCGCATCTCTCCTCACTAGCCCTTCACCTTTCTTAACTCTCCTCCTCATTTCTCTCTCCTTCCATCCTTCCCTCCCTCTCTCAACCTACTTCCCACCTAGATGCCATTAGTGGAGCTACTCTGCTCTATGACATTCTTCATACTAAGATGTCTCTGTCTCGCTACTGGGCAGAAAACAGTGGAACCCACTTGCCGTAGATGAAAATCTCTGAAACCATGAACTGACAGGGAACCTTTCCTCCCTTAAACTATCATCAGGCATTGAAGTGAAAAGAAGTCTAACACAAAGACTAACCCAAAGAAGCTATTCCACATGTCTTCCTTTTCCTTCCCCACTTACAAAAGTGGGAGCTACGTATTACATTCTTTCAGGTCATCTAGTTTTATAACTTATTATTCTAAGTTGTGAGAAACAATTGAGCAAATCAGCAGCATTCGTTACAGCAAAGAAATACAAATGCCTGTTCCTTTAAGACAATGGCAATAGTGTACCAATGACTGATGTAGGCATTGCTGACCACACAATCTGAAGAAACTAGTTTTCACCAGTGGTGGGAAGCATTTAATATCGCTTGTAGAAAATTCACTTTTTCCCTTACTGTATTCCCCAGGACACTATTATGCAAAAATGATGCCCAAGAATCCTTTAGTAGCCGGAGCTTATCCAGGCCAACTGGACGGGACAAGATGTTGAAAATGGCAAAAGGAAGTAGGAGGAAAAGGAAGAGGAAGAGAGAAAGAGAAGAAGGGGAGAAGGGGAAGAGGGAAGGGAAAGGAAAGTGGGGGAGGGAGAAATATCTTTAAATGATGAGATAAATGGGCACTCTCAGCCCTAAAACTTTTCTAGTTTTTAACTTCATGTTATTTGGAATAACAGAGGCTCTTGCTGACCAAAATTCTAGGTTTCTTCCCCCCCCCCCNCCCCGATAGCTTAAGACAGGAAGCCCTTTCTCTCCCATCTTTGGTATGCTATTGTCTTATCTTTCCTCAATGAGGCCAGCAATGTCCAGAATGACATGGGCACTGTTCAAACAGCAGCAAACCAAACTATGCCTTGGACCCAGCAGATACTCACTAGACACTTCCTATTAAGTAAGTGAGACAAAACAAATACTCAATGAGCTAATAGTATATTAAAGGACATTATTAATTTTTCACATACATAGAAGCTATCACAGTCCTTTGAAATATGTTAATATGCTTCTCTCTTTCATCTTTCTTCTCTCATATAGTCTCACAATCAACTGTCTTTTCAAAAACTTGAGTTCTTATGAAGAAAACAATTAGCTGTCGAGCTTTAAGAACAGAAGTGGCACCTTTCACACATTTTTTTTTTGCAAGACAGTTGTCTAAAGTCTAGGTGAATTTTTGAAGGAAACAAAAGGCGAATTTCTAAATTCTTCAAACTTGCACTAGTGCTGGGAAGTCTCGGTTCTCTCCTCTACCTATGTCTGCGTCAAAATACGGAAGCACTAACTCGGGCGCTGGTGGTGCAGCCTTTAATCCCAGCACTCAGGAGGCAGAGGCAGGCGGATCTCTGTGAGTT
>LOJH01023387.1:0-18928 GCA_001685095.1 Ellobius talpinus | reverse complement strand
AAACACATGTCCAGTGAAAGTCTGTATAGGTGAACTCAAATAATACATATGGCAGTTATGGTGCTGCCTTAACAGAAGTCCAGATCAGATGATACTAAGACACTCAGATGACTCATACAGCTTAACAGTAGAACTGTGTCTGGATTCTCCTACCGAGCTCTCAACTCAAATGAGGAGATTCTGAATGTGAAAGATTGATAGTGCCTATTTTCAACTGAGGGAAGATGTTCCTCCAGCATGATAATGGGTGTGTCTGGAGATTCTTTGCCTACAGTGCTGGGACTAAGGTGCTGCTGGCATTCAGCCAATAGATGACAGATGCGGCCAGATGCCCCATGTCAGTACAGGGTATGCAGAACAGGACCCATGGGAAATTTCAGCAGTGTTGTATTAGTTAAGTTTATCTTTTGATATGTTATGAATATTGTTTACTTGTTGAGAGGCAACAACTGTCCTATATATAGGGATTTTGTTTAATTTGTTTTGTTTAATTGAGAAGAAATGTATTAAAGTAGTGTGAGATACAAATTGCTTGAAAAAGTATCCACCCCATTGGCAAGTGTATATCTTAAATTAGAGACAAGAGGAATATCTCAAGTGGGTGAGGAATTCTTTAGAGTTTGTGCATTTTTTCCCTAAACACACTCTGACTACTCTTATGTAACTATTATGGGCTGTGAGCTCTCATATTCCTGATTGGCTCATCCCTGCTTAAACATCCAGAGATACTGCTCTGATCCTCCAATTGGAACTGAAGCCTCCTTCTGAGAAGAAAGATTTTTCTTCAACACAGGTTTTGTACAAGCCTTCTACTTATGTTGGACATGAAATTATACACACCATGTTATTTTATGTGTTTTGATTCATCTTCTGTTAGAAACTAAGTGGGAAATAAGATGAAGTTTGTGATAAATGGTGGTAAGATGTTTTACCATTCTTACTAATCGAATTTGGGCTAGGGGATATTTGTTAGGTGTGAGAGATGAACAGACTTCCAAACTGAGCAATATAATGGATCAAATTTTCCTATCATGTCACAGAAGTACAGACAGGATCATGCTTCTCCTGGATGAGAGAAGGGCCTTCCCAGGAGAAGCAACAGAGTGTGCCAAGAAATGAAAACCAAACCGATAATCTTTTTAAACAAAGGAAATGACTTTGCTCATATATATATATATGAGCACACACACATATATGTATGTATGTGTATATGTCTGTATGTATAAATGTCATACACATATAATATATAACATATATTATTTATACATATATATATTCTAATTTTATTAGGAATTTGGGTAGATGGCCCTGGAGCTAGTTATAGATATGATTGTGAGCCTCCTGATCAAGCTAGGTTCCTCTGCAAGAGCCGTATACACTTTTAACCACTAAGCAATCTATCTCTCCAACCCCAGAGATAGTTATTTGTATGCATATATATGTATATATACATACATGCATATATTTATGCGTGTGCAAACATAGGAAAATATTCTTTAAAGGCACACACCAGATTGTTTGTGCCATCTGCTAGTTGAGAATGGGAGAAGGAATAAGGAAAAGCTTTGTTACTTAAAAAACTTGTTACTAGGAAAATAAATTACATCTGAGTGAGAACTAGTAAGTACCAGCTTAGATGCTATGTTGAGTTTCTAGGTTCTTGGAGAGAAGAATGGTATCTTTCAAGGGGAAGTATTGATGAAAGGTGACTTTAAGACAGAATATAATAACCATTAAGAAAAATAGCACTAAAAAAGAGTGTAAGGATGAATTAGTCACCAGCATACTGGGTATTTTGTGTAGTTCAGGAAGAAGTGTGCAAGGTAATATCTACCTTTCCAATGGCTCCCTTGTTAAGCTGCAGGGGAGCATAGAGCCAGATGGCATGGACTCATTTTTACCTCCAGACCGGGCAATAAATTTTCTCCCACCTCTCCTTATGGAATCAGTTTTATTCACTGCAGGAGTAATCTTTACTCTGGGACCAGAGCTAGCAGGGAGGTCCTCCTCAGGATGCTGACCCACTGACTATGATAATTCTCCTCCGGTCTTACTTCTCTCCCCATCTGGTAGTTCATGCTAGAAAGATCCTGGACCAAAATTCTGACCACAAAATTAAGGCATTCTGTTTAATGATGCCAAATGCAAATTGCTCAAGTAAGGATATTAAGGGATGATGTGGCACCTTAAAAAGTGTTCAGAGACTTCTAACCTCCACTAAAGGATGCTCTGGATTCAAGTGAGGATCTTTGGATGTCACAGTAATTTCTTTATTCTTTTAAGACTGCTATTATTAAACTACTAAAAACCAATGGAAATGACAAAGTCCTATCCAAACATGAGCTTAGTTAGCAGAGCTGTTTTACTTCATGCTTAGTTGATAGGAGAACAGGTTTTGTCAAACAATTGAAATAATGAACTTAAATATACAAATATAATTATGGACAAAAATGAAACTCACCACAGGTTTTTAAGTAAATGTTATAGACATGATAGTCATTCCTGTTTTGATTGACTGTTATCCATTCTTAAACCATGATACAATCTGAATATGGGTAAAATCATGTCAACATGAATGCATTCCTAGGGCTGGTGTTTGAAAAAAATATGTTCCTTTTCGCATATAATTCCTTTATTAATGTCTCGTTTTTCTGTTACTCTTCCTACTTTTCAGACACACTATGAAAATGGAGAATATATCATCAGGCAGGGTGCAAGAGGAGACACCTTCTTCATCATCAGCAAAGGGAAGGTAAGCGTGAGCAGCACATTACAAGAACGCACCCACTGAGTCTTGTCCTGCGTAAGCTACCTTTTCTGTATCTGAGAGCGGAGCTTCCAAAATAGGATGTAAGAAAAGAAGGCATGCAAGTTCATGTCTGGATATTAACAACCACAACACTAGTTGCTACTGCTAAGTCACATAAACAGAAAGACATCCATCAGCAAAAGTATACACATGACTATTTAAATCTATCTCGTCTTTAAGAACAATAACTACTTATAATGAAATATTTGGGCTTTGGAATCAGATGGGTCCAATTTGATTCTCTAAAATTAACTTCTTTTACTCATTTTAGGCCAATGTCTTGATGTCTTAAAGGCAATGCTGATATAAATATATGTATGTTGTATTGTAGCTTCATGGAGAGTGTTAATTGAATGCCAAGAAACTATTAAAAGTAGTAAAGTATAGGAGGAAAGGTAAAAGCAGATATTATTATTAATGAAAAAAATCATACTGTGTTCTTATGCTCTTTTTAGTTTTTAATCAGTGTGAATCTATTATAGTATTTATTTTGGAACTATGAAATTAGGTAAACTTACACCAATCCTCTAACCTCATATTACCCAAACACTAGAACTTAACATTTCATTGGAAATTATCCTTAAAGAGAGTTTCTTTTTTTCTATATATCAGGTTTGATGAGAGATAGGAAAGGAAAGGCTAGAAAAGGGAAAACCTAGAGAAGACTTACGTGCCTGTTTCATTATTGTAATTAGTCAACTTATGTCTTAAATATTGCACAAAATGACTAAATTTTGTAGTGTAGAATTTATACCAGAAGACTTACAGAAATGCTATAAACAGGAAAGGTAGGAGACTAAATTTATTGACTTAAATTTTAGGTGATTCTTGTGTACTAATTTTGGATCAAGATTACACATATCTCAATGTTTACAGCAATGACATACCATACAAAATATACAAATCTTACACATTTTTATTGTATATGTTCATCTGATTGATATCTGGAAGTCTGAGATAGAAATATACATCATGGATTGATTTTGTAAAGGACATCATAAGGGGCCAGTGAAGAGGGTTCAATAGGAAAAGGCCCATGCAAACAGACCTAAAGATCTGAGTTCAATATCCAGGACCCACACAGTAGAAAAAGAAAATCAACTCCTGCAAGCTGTCCTCTGACCTCTACTTGGACACTTTGGATCTATGGCATATGCATAGCCATCTACGTGCCCACATTTACACAAGATAAAGACATGAAAATGTAGTATTTTTTTAATGAATGGAATAATAAAATGACATGTTCAAATAAAGTTATATTTAAAATCCAATTAAAACATTTCAAAAACAAAAAAAATAAAATCCTATTTTGTATTTTCCTATGTTAGGGGCCAGGAAATGCTAATATGCTGTGATTTACATAACAAAGTGTCAAACTTTGTTACTTACTGTCTTCTTTGTTAGCTAACACTGATTAAAGCTTCAGTGATAGAAAATTCTCCTGCTTATGTACCACTTGATGAACTCAGGAGGACAGTTTATACTGGAGTCTGACTTTGTTATCTTTCCAGATTCTAATTATTTGCTGCCAAGGCGTAGCTATGCTTAACCATTAGGAAGGACACCCTACAATCACTTATGACTGTCCCATTTACTGCAAATTGCCAGTATTGCCTGCAAGAGGGTTGAAACCTATTTTAGCTGGAAACAGGTGCATTAGGGGTTCTGTTATGAGTTCTGTAGCCTGTATAAATAGAAGCTTGGAGATTATACCCCAAGAGCCAATTACTTTGGCAGTACTTTGGTGCAATGTTAGAATTTTGAGAGAGAAACAGTCATAATATATTAGATTCCTTGGACACAGTCAAGTTTTTATATAAACCAACTATAGAATTTTTCTTAGTTTCTCAAGTCATACAAGTTAGTGGCTATGATTCACAACTCTGATAACTGTTGCATTCATTATATTAATTCTATAATGATACATTAAAATCAAGGCGAGAAGCAAAAGGTGTGCACACTTGTCTCCACTGTATGGAATAGGAAAGAAAATAGTGGTTCTAAGGTAAATAAGCTATGAAATTAGAATTGTCAATAAACTCATTATAAAACCTATTTATTATAGGTAAATCAGTATAAATTTTTCCCATGCATTTATAAAATTTATAAAAACCAACCCTGGTAAAGAATTTTTCCAAGATATATTACTGGATTTTTATTTATTTTGTGTGAGTTCATGCTAGAGTGAGGATGCATGTGTCACTCTGTGTGTGTGTGTGTGTGTGTGTTGCAGAGTGTGGGTCAAAGGACAGCTTGCAGGTGTCGGTTCTCTCCTTCCATGATGTGGGTCCCAGGTTTGAACCCCGGTCATCAGGCTTCTCTCCTCACTGAGTTCTAGTAAAGAGACTGTCTTGGTTAACACTTGCCTTAGTTCGTTGACTATAATCAAGGTAACTAATAAAAGAAAACATTTAATTTGGAGCTTACTGGGAAGCAGAGAAACACAGAGACATTGGGAATGGCCCAAGTGTTTTGAAACCTCTAGGCTAGGCCACAGTGACACATCTCCTCCCACAATGTCCCACCTTCTAATCCTTCCAGACTGTTCCACCAGTTAGCGGTCAGGTACCCAAACACATGAGCCTTTAGGGGTTTCATATTCAAACCACCACAGTAATGAATAGAAGTTTTTCTTTTTGAAAAAAAATGCTGTGGGATAGGAGGAGATGCATAACAGTGGTCGCACAGCAACAAACGATTTCCCCTTGTTCAATTCTATTTATCTAGCTGTAGACCATGTTTTATTCTTCCATTAAATGAATGCACACAAAAGAGAAACATAATATAAACTTTTAAAAACTTGTTTTTCCTCCTAATGGAAATTTACAGGTTTTTTTCCTGAAATTTGGAGCTTGATACTTGCAGCAGCAATGTCTAACTTAGAAAGTAAGTTCATTCTCTATTTTTTAGTTGGTAGATTCCTGTTCTCTGGGAACATGGCATTTTTAACACAGGGTGGAAGCATCAGAGAATTCTGCAAATATCCCCAACAGTCTTACATCAACACCCTATCTCTCTGTAAATGAAATGTTCCAAAATTGAACAGGATTATTAAATTTCAAATTAAAGCCCTGTAATATGGGGCTAGGGAGTTGGCACAGTTGTCAAGACAGCACACTGTTCCTGGAGTGGACACACCTGGTTCCCAGTACCCACATCACATCAGGGGACTCTTTTTCATTTCATCTTTAAAGGATCCTACGCCTCTGACTTCTAAGTCACCTGCTCTCATGTGCACATACTCTCTGCCCCCATGTACCCACTCCCCAACACAAATCATTAGGAATGGATAAAAAGTCAACCTTAGTGATGAATCCAAGACACAACTACATGCTTAGTAGCATCTAGATGGGAGGGAAATGTTCACTATACCAAATTCTGAAAAGTGAAACAAGGAGACTTCTAAGGCACTATTGACTAAGATGGCAAAATTAAACTATTCTGGAAAACAATTTGACTGCTTCTTTAAAAGTTAATAAATGTTTGCCATATGATCCAGCAACCTTATTCTTTATTGATTATAGAGGAATGAAAATGTAGTTCTCGCAAAAACATGTCCATCAATGTTTACAGCAAAGGCCAATCCAATAGAAAAATAGTCAACAAGGATAACTGGATATAATCATCCAAACCAAATATAATCTGAAAAAAATGTTCCTCCTTTATTAGCTTCAGGACAATGCTCTCTAAGCCCAACCTTCCTAGAAAGCTATCACCTTACAATGATAAGTGCTAATGACAGCACAATATATATGAACTTCCATTCATGGTTGCTGAACGGAGATATTTGTGCTCAGAGCCAGCATCAGCACCTGCAAAACTGAACATGTTTAGTCCTTACTTGTTCTTTATTTGTGTGAGCATTGACCCACTGAAACCTGACTCACGGAGGCCAGAACACAAGTACATGGAAATCTGTAGAGATTTTATTAATAGTATCATAGTAACAACATATAAGAATAAAACTGGGAGCTATAGTTGCGTCTAGGGAATTGCTAAGCTGTATACTATTTATGTAACAGGATACTATGCAAATAGAGGAAATGAGCTTGAGCTGCTTATATTAACATGAATGAATCAGAACCCCTGAGACTATAGAACCAGCACCAGCAACTTCTACTTTAAATAAGACTCCCCACTGCAACTTCTTCATCTATAAAAGTCTCATCAACATGCAAATTAGCATCTCTATGATATAGCTTAGTGGTAACTGACAGTTACAACTGAATTTTCATGGTTTGAAACACCATGTAGAAGGGTAATCAAATGGATCATTGGAGAATAATAATTGAATTCCCTTTACCTTACACAAACCTCTTTAATAGTAATAAAAGTTCTGGTCATTGACATCCAGTGTCTAGGTTGAGAAGCCTGAAGCATGCTGTTTTTAATGTGCTTAAGTGCTTGGCATTGTCTGAATAAATTAGTTTTCTAATGCATTGTATTTTTCAGGTAGGTGAATTTTAATTAATTAACCTTTCTGGATGGCAAGTGGTAGTAGTAGTATTACTATATCTTGAAAAAAATGAATGAATGCAAAGATAGTATTTAGGTTAATTATATTTTCCCCAAACAACAAGGAAACACCATTGAGAAATAAAGGAAAAACATTGACAGAATACATCATTAAATTCATCAAAATGGTTGTTTCATTGAAGGCAATAAAATCGAGAGTACCAATGAAGATTAAGTGAAATTCTTATTTCTTAACAATGCATTTTTGAAAAGGAGATGAAATATGTAGAATAAATTCTTGGGAAAGCATGGGATTTGCAATCAGGCAGTTGATTGAAATGCTCATCTCTCTTTGTAGGTGAATGTCACTCGGGAAGACTCACCAAGTGAGGACCCAGTCTTTCTTAGAACTTTAGGGAAGGGAGACTGGTTTGGAGAGAAAGCCTTGCAGGGGTAAGTGGATCACATGTGCACAGCTTTTGTTTGAATACTATACAGCTTACTGAAAAGTTGAGCTTCTGGTACAATAGACCCTTCTCCTTGGGCCCGCACTAATACCAGACACAGCCCTTTGGCTGTTGCATTTCCTAAATTCCAGCTGGGTTTGTGATCTCCTTATATCGGCTGTAGGGTTGAGTAAGCTTCTAACATAAACATGAGATCTTAACCAGAACCTGTTTCAACTCTGTGTTCCTTAAGTGAAGTCTCTCTATATAACTCAAACAAGAGGGCTAGGACTCTTTTTTTGTTTTTGATTTTTTTTCTGTTGTTTTGTTTTTGTTTTTCAAGACAGGGTTTCTCTGTAGCTTTGAAGCCTATCCTGGAACTAGCTCNCAGAGATCCACCTGTCTCTGCCTCCTGAGTGCTGGGATTAAAGGCGTGTACCACACTGCCCGGCTGAGGGCTGGGACTCTTGACCTTACTGCAAACAGTTTTTCTTGGAATCAGAGGAAGGGGGCTAACTAAGGAATTTGAAATCTTCAACGGTACCAGCAGTGAATCAGCAGTGAAGCCTTCCTGGAAGGATGGTCACCTCTGGTGACAGTTGTCACTGTAAGACACACACATCTGAGTTCACTGTGGGAAAGCTCCCAAGCCTGGGTTCATGGAGGCACACGTTAAGATGACTCCAACTTTGCTCTTTCAATTCAGCTTTCGGGAACGTGGCAAGAACTTGAGAGTTCTTCTCAAATCATATGGAAGAGTAGCCAAGTTGGTTTTGTGATTTGCATTTTACAAGATGCATGGCAAATAATTTGGTGGCCTTTATCTTCCAATAGCAACATATTTCCTTATCAATTAATATGATACTTTTGAGATTTTAGTGTCATATGTATCTGCAGAACTTGAAGAAGAGCCAACTAAAACTTTGTTTTTGTTTCTATAACATTAGGATAGAATTTACTCTGATTAGAAGATCATTTTAAGATTATAAGCACACATCTAAAAGTACTGTAAAAATTGCTTAGGCAGTTTTGATTTTGGAGTCACAGTCAAGGGGCAGGTTTTCTTCTGTTTCTTGTTTCACAGTCACAGTAACAGAACCAAGCTGTGTCTATTGTCCTCTTAGTTGGACGGTACCACTGGAGGGAAAGTGAGAATGAACTACAATAACTTTCTATTTATCTTTTACTGGGTTTGTTTGCTCCTTGTCTGGTGAACATGCATTTGCCATTAGATTTTTCCCAATTTCCAAACAGGAAGAAAGCAAGTACAGTGTGTTCCCAAAAGGATGCAGCAAGCATTACATCCCTAGACTGAAGCCCACAAAACTCATGCCATCATCTGTTTTTTTCTCTGATTATTTAATGTGTGTGTAGGGCTCTTTACAATGATACTGTGTCATTTCAGCGGTGCGAAGATCATCTGCTTCTGTCAAAAACAATGTTATTTCCACAGAGAAAACCAAATGAGAAAATAATAAAAACAAAGGAGACAAACAAACCCCAGAAACGTTTCTAATCATTTGCAACTGAAATCACAAGTCGAATGCTAAAAAATAAATCAAGAATGGAAATCAAAACATGGTCTTTTGTAGTTTATTGTCATGGGATCGGGCACCAAATACAGGTGGCTTTCATAGTTGAAAATACTTTCCTAGAAAGTACAATGCTATAAAAATTTCACCAAGTTTTGTTCTGATATCAGAATTTATATTAATAAACTCCAACTTGCATTCTTTCTAGTATCCACATTGAAGAAAATTAATTTTTGAAAGTTTCATGTATACATATGTGTATATATAGACATATATGATATATTGGGATTTTATTCATCCCTCACTGCCTTCTTTCATATACCTTTTTCCTCTAAACCCCTTCTTCCTAACTTCTCTCCCCAAATGAATTCTCCATTAGATAAAATGATTCCACCTCTTGTAGCAACAGCTAACAGTCAACAGCTCCTTAGGGAGTGTGGGGCCTCATGGAGTTCCCTGGGGAGTGCCTGTCTTCATATGTGTACTGTCCTTGACAGTTCCCCTCTATCCATGGTGGATGTTTAAGGCACAGTCTTGTGCAGGTATCCCTTGCTGTCTGTGTGCTCCTGATTCCAAATGCTGAGTAGTCTCTGGGTGGCAGTGATTCATGGCAACTCCTTCCTGTCCTCCAAATCTTATATTCTTTCTATCTCCTCTTCTTCCGACTTCCCTGGGCCTTTGATGAGGGACCATACGAATGTCCTAGTTAGGGCTGAGCACTCATTTATTCTCAGCACCTTTACCAGACATAAGTCAATACATTGTTACTCTCAACAAAAAGGAACTTCTTTGCTCCAGGTTGATGGTAGCACTAGTCTGTGGATATAAATATAAAAATTTAGAAAAAAATGGCAATATGTCCATTTAAAGGACCATAGTAGTATTTTCAATTTCCTGGATCCATGATCTTCCCAACCTGAGACTGACTGCGTTTACAGCACCAAAAGTGTATTACTCCACTGGGATGGACCTCCAATGCAACTACAGAGCAGTTGGTTACCCTCAATACAATTGTGCCACTATTACACCAGTGAGAATGTATTTATTTACTTATTTATTGCAGCAAGCATGACTATAGCTTCCTGAAACTTCTGATAGATATTTTTCCCTTAGCAGCTTTTATACCACCCTATGTTACTATGGATGCTAACCAGCAGGGAAAGAGTTTCCTGCTCAGCTCCAAGTTGATTTCTCTGTGTCCGTTAACCAAGGTGTGATATCTTTGTTCACAGTTCCTTAGGAAGGGTGGGGCCTCATAAAGTCCCCTCTGTCCATATAATTCGGGTGAGTAGCCAAGAAGTACTTATATAGCAAGTATTCTTTTGGAGGTACCAATTTAGCTAAGTTCTGGCATATTCTTGGTACCAAGAATGTATTTTATTTATGTTCTGTCCTCTCTGCATCCAAATCTGTAATGTCCCTCCACCTCTGTGCCCATCTATTCTAAGTGCCTTCTTAAATGTCATCAGATATTTGCACCTTCATAAAATGATCTTTTTATCTTCATTTAACTTCACTTCTCAGCCATACATTTTATAGAGTTGCATTGTTGACCTCTCATAGCTGTTTAAATCACCCATCTTTTCAGACCCTTTATGTAATTTATTTATTTGAAATTTATTAATATTTTTCATCAATTCTCTCTGTTATCCTGGTAACTTCTCCAGATATATAACTGAATATGACTTCAATGAAAATATTCCCAACTATTTATCCTTTGATTTGATCCCAGAATTTTGCATTAGCCTTATATTCCACATCTTCCCGTTGAATGAATGATAACTAAATGGGAAAATACCCTCGGTTAACATTTCCTTCACTAATAAGATTTATTTGGAGATACCAAAAGGGGTCAGGTTAGACATATAAATAAATATGTGAGTGTGATGGTAACTTTTTCGTATCATCTTGACACAATTTAGAATTGCCTAGTAGTAGCCTTGAGAAGGGGTCCAAGTCTGTGAGAGATTATGTTGAGGAGTGGGAAGGTTTTCGTGGTACCCTTCTCTAGATAGAGACTATTCTGAACTACGCAAGAGTGGAGAAAGAGAACTGAGCTTCAGCAAGTGTGCGTGTGTTCATTTTTTCCCTCTGCTTTCAACTAGATGTGATTAGCTGCGTCATGTTTCTCCAGCAGTGGAATTAGCCTGGAATTGTGAGCTACAATAGAATCTTTCTTCTCTAAATTGCCTTTGTCAGGGTGTTTTTTTTATTACAGCAACAGCAAATGAAACTAAGACCGTGGGTAAAACAAGAAGGCAGTTTGCAAAGCCTTCTGTAATGAAGAGAGCAGTTGCTGAACTCCCATGTGAGTCTACTCCACAAGGATGTGACCTCACCTTATTAAAAAGAAGACATGAATAGGATATGAAATTTAATTCCTAATCTTGAGTAGAAAGCACAAATCTGCAAGCTAATTAACAGCTTCTGCAGAATGGCTTGTGGGTTGCAATTAAGTGATTTCTGTCAATTAGAGATACCTCTCTAAAATATCCTTTACATGACTTATATCACATTAAGACTTTAATTGAAGAAAGCCTCCAAAGTAAACATGACCTGATCAGTCCCTTGTTTTGATGCTTTGACATGTCAGTATCTTAGGTCTGTATGGTAGTTGGAAAAAAATGATCTCTCAGACTCATAGGGAGTGGCAGTATTAGGAGGCGAGACCTCGTTGGAGTAGGTGTGACTTTGTTGGAGGAAGTTCATCACCAGGGGACAAGCTTTGAGGTCTCAAATGTTCAGGTCAGGTATAGTGTGACATTCACTTCCTGCTGCCTACTCCAGCACCATGTCTGTCTGCCTGCACACAACCATGCTACCGGCCATGACAAAAATGGACTAAATCTCTGAAACTGTAAGCCAGCCATAATGAAATGTTTTCCTTCCTGAGAGTTGCTGTGGTCATGGTGTCTTCACAGCAATAGAAACCCCAAGACAGTCAGCAATGATTTTCAGTCTAGCGATAGAAACCCCAAGACAGTCAGCAATGATTTTCAGTCTAGCGATAGAAACCCTAAGACAGTCAGTAATGATTTTTCAACCTGAATCTTTATTCTTTATCTTTCTTTAAATTTCAATGTTTCACACAAGAAATTTCAGCTTACTCAAATCAACTTCTAAGTTACTTAAAAGTTGTCGGAACTTCAAGATGCAAAGTCTTATGGGCAACTGTGTATCCTTTGGATAATGGTTGCAAACCACATGATGCCTTTAGCCTTAGAAACAATTTTCTATTCAGAGCATATGTCAGACACCATTTCAGATGAGTGCTTTGCTTCCAAATAAAACTTCCTTTGTACTGGGAATTTTTGTTTAATTCTTCTGAATATGTTGGATAGATCATTAGAATACTGATATGCTTGTATTTATATAAAATTAATATACTCTTGAGAATTCTTTTAAAAATCTAGACTGCTTAATATAAACACTGATTTGGGACATAGGAGAAAATTTTATATTTATTATCAATTGTATATCTTGCTTATGGAACTCTGACCCTGACCACTGTAAAAGTCTGCCTCTAGGGGTAACATTGTTTAGTTCCATTTTAATTAATTAATTCTAATGGAAGCATTAGAATTATAACTATAGAAATCTTTTAGGCTGTTTTATTAATATCCATCCCAATAGCTTACTGTTACTGGGGAAGTTGGAGTCACTTATATATTCACTTTGATCGCTTTGTATAAAACAAATTATGCACTATTGTCTGACTCAATCACTTTTTTTTGTCCTTTGATAATGGCTTCTATATGCCAGAAAAACAAAAATATTTTTCCTCTTGTGTAAGTTCCTCCCTATGGGCATAAAAATAACACATGGGTTGAAATTATTTCATCAGTGTGAGATAATTCATTTACCCTTTGTCTTATCATTCTTCCATATCTCTATCTGACCTGAGCCATGCGGGTCATAGGTGAGCATTGGATGTCAAATTCTAAAGCAGCTGTGCGGTGTATATGCCAAATAATGAGAACGACATAAGACCAAGATGAATCAGATGGGCTAGAGCTCCTTGCCACCCAGCTTCATTTCTGCTGTCACATGACTATTAACCACAGCATGTGATCAAATATTTCAGCGGAGATGTCTGATTTGGGTTGGACCCCACTTTATCATTTACTAAATATGAGGCAGTGAGAGGCTTTCTTCTCATCTTACCATGAAGATCATGACAATCTAGGTTGTTTCCAGGTTCTGGCTATTATGAATAAAGCTGCTATGAACATGACTAAACAAGTGTCCTTTTAATGAGATAGAACATCTTTTGCCTCAGAACTGAATTGCTGGGTCTTATAGTAGATCGATTCTCAATTTTCTGAGAAACCACCATATTGGTTTGCGTAGTGGCTGTACAAGTTTGCACTCCCACCAGCAATAAAGGAGTTTTCCTTTTGCTTTCCATCCTCATCAGCATGAGCTGTCACTTGTGTTTTTGATATTGTCCTTTCTGACAGGTGTAGGATGGATCTCAGAATCATTTTGATTTGCATTTTCCTGATGGATCCCTAAGGATCGCTGAACATTTCTTTAAGGGTTTCTTAGCCATTTGAGATTCTTCTGACAAGAATTCTCTATTCAGATCTGTACCCATTTTAAACTACATTAATTAATTTAATTATATATCCTCAACAATTAGAGACAATGAACATTTTTGTCTCCGGTATCTGTTAGCCACTCCTGCATCTTGTTTTGAGAAGTGTCTATTTATGTCCTTTGCCATTTCTTAATGACTTTTTCTTGATTCTTATATATAGTTATTTGTGCTCCTTGTCTGAATTAATTTCTCATCAAGTGCATGTTTGCAGACGTAATCCTAATTTGTAGGTTCTCTTCACTCTTTCCGTCATTCCTTTTGATTCTAGCCCCATTGGTACTGATTGCTTTTTGCCAACTTGGCACAAACTAGAGTCATCTGGGAAGAGGGCACTCAACTGAGGACTTGCCGCCACCCAATTGGACTGTGGAAATGTCTGTGGAGGCAGATTCTTGACTGATGATTGATGGAGGAGGGCCCAGCCCATGATGGGCAGTACCATCTCTAGGTAGATAGGTTGTGCTGCATTGGAAAAGTAGCTGAGAAGCCAGAGAGTGGGCCAGGAAGCAGCAGTCCCCTGTAGTCTCTACTCCACATCTTCCAGGTTCCTACTTCAGTTCCTGCTTTAGCTTCAGTGATGGACCGTAAACTGTAAGAGGAAACAGATCCTTTCCTCCCATGTTGCTTTTTGGATATGGTGTTTGTCACAGCAATTAAAAGGAAAACAAGGCACTGTTTGTCTACATTTGCTTTCTTTTTCCCGTGCTTTTGAATAGTAACTAAAAAACCAATTACTGTATGGCCAGTGCTGTGTAGCTGTCCGTTCTATTTTTGTCGAGTTGTAGTTCTAGACCTCATGCTTAAATATCCATTCATACTGTATTGATTAGATATGTGGCATAGTGATATACAGTTTGCCAACATATGTTGAAGAACATGTTTGTGGAGCTTTTGTCAAAAGTAAAACAAATGTAGATGTGTGAATTCAATTTAATTTCTGTGTTCTCTATTCTGCTACATTCAGTGAATTTGTTATTTGTCGATTTTTATGGAAGTATACCATTTTAATTACCATTCATTTTAGTACAGATTGAAATCAGGTACCTCCTTCTTGATTCATTTTGCTCATGTCTTGGGTTATTTATTTATTTTGAGGCAGAATTTTACTACATACATAGCTCAGTCTGGTAAGGAAAACACTGTGTAGACCATGCTAGTATTAAATTCACAGTCTTCCTGTCTTAGCTTCCCAAGTGCTGGGAATATATCAATGTTCACAGAAACCAGCTGGTTTGTGTTTGTGCTGTTATTGGTCACTTGGTGGTGGTTTCATATGGATTTTAGATTTTTCAATTTTATGAAAAATGGTAGTATTGAAAATTTTGGTGGGAAATAATTTGAATCTATAGATAGCTTCGAATCATGTGGCTTAAAAAATTCTTTCACTTCAGAGATAGGTAATGTATTTTTATGTGTTTCTCTTTAAATTTCTCCTATTGGTGTTTTATAGTTTCAACTGTATAAATTGTTTTCTTCAGCTAAATGATTTTCTATATTACTTTTTGTAGCCATTATAAATGAGATCATTATCCATTTCTTTTCCAAACTCTTCATGTTACTAAATGTAAATGCTAGGGATTTTTTTGCACATTGAATTTAAATTCTACAATTTTATGAATTTTCTCTATCAGTTTGGAAGGCTCTTCAAGGTTTTCTGTATAGCAGAATGAAAGATTTATAAGAGGCGCTTCTTTTTAGGAAGGTGCTTTTGGTGATTCAGTGATTATTTCTCATAAAAGGGATCAGATAGCCATGGATGGCTGGAGATATCATAGTATTTTTCTTTACATCAAATAGTTTCCTTACCCAAGCTCCCTTAAGCGGAGAGTCCTTGTCACTGGTGGAAACTGACTACTTAAAAAAAATTCAATCCCTCATTGTTATTCTCCAACATATCATTCAGACAAATAATTCTCTTCAGGTGCCACAAGATAAGAAAAAATGTAAATGTGATAAATCTCTTCAAAAACAAAAGTGTTTGGTTTGAAGCTAATTTTCTTCTTAATGAACTCTGCTAGCATCTTGTATTTGTCATTTTTATTCCTTTCAAATCTAAATGATTGTTTCTTAATTTTTTTTTCTTTCTGTAGTGTAGAAGAAAAATGGCTTGTTATAAATCATCCTTTGTACAGGAAACACAGATACTAATTGGCTAGATTTGTTTTTACTGCACTAACCCCTTGTGATGCCTGGAAAAGTATTTTAGCTGTTTGAAAAATATCTCTGAATATTCTTGTCAAAATTATACAGCTGAAACATTGTTTGTTTATTCTGAGATTGAGATTGTGTCCATATGAGATCAGCATTGCGGGTGGGTTTGTTTCACATGGTCTTATTCTTTGTACATTAATAAACAAGTGAGACATATCTCAGAAAAAAATATACCACATGGTAATTGTCTTATTCCACATTGTAGTAACTGGAAAATTACAAGATTTATATTTTAAAATAATTCAAGCCGAATGTAACAGATGCAAACCAAGTCACTCTTGCTAGAATCATTTTGTAAGACATCAGCAAGTCTTTTGATTGCCCAGGACTCAGACAAACAACAATCAATTAAAAATTGAAATAAAAATCACAATGTACTACATCATAAAAAAACTATGAAAGGGTCAGATACAAACATGGAGAAAGATATGTCAGTCTTACCCAGCAAAAATTATATGACATGCCATGGAGAAATTGCAATCCCAATTGAAATGCCCAAAATAATTGTTTTAGAAATGTACAAACTAATTTTAAAATTATAATGAAAATACAAAGCCCTAATGGAGATAAACTTGGCAGGAAAGAGAGCAAAGTTGGAGGTGAATCCTACTGACCTTCCATGTGCCTTAAAGCAATGATAAACAAGAGAGCATGTTCTGAAGATAAGATACACAAATAGATCTTGGAACACAATGAAGGGCCCAGAAGCTAACCCATATGCCAATAAGTTTTGCTATGGCAAATACCATAGATAGGTAGCCTAGCCAAAAGAAATGAACTTTCTTATAGTTGTGAGGACTGTAAGTCTGAAATCAGGGCCATCATGGTCACATTCTAGTGACATCTTCCTTGACTGCAGACTTTTTAGCATGTGTAGTTAGAGTGATTGAAACTCTGGGTATCTCTTTTTACAAGAGTCACAGATCCATGACACAGGCCCCAATCAAACAGCCTCCTCACCCGAAGCCAAATGTCTACCAAAGTCTCCATTTCCAAAATACTGTGAGTTTGAGAGCTTCTAGATATGATTTTTTTTAGTGGACACAATTCAATTCATAGCATTTGCCGATTGATTTTCAACAAAGGTTTAAAGTTAATTTCTTTAAAAAATTTTAGTTCTTTCCCACAAATGGTGTTGACGCCATTAGACATACAATAAAAAACTAAAAAAAGTTTTGAAATTTATGCCCTGGCAATGCTGAAGCATGCATGGGCAGCCCGTATATGGCAGTTCTGTTGAACTTGTCCATATTAGGTTTCATGATCTAAGTTGATGTGGATGACTGACCGGGTCTCTTCCTCATTCAATCAATAAAAAAACAAATAAACAAATAATTTGGATCTATAATGTGCATCTCTCACACCATATAGGAAATTTTAAAATGGTTTGCATGTTTAAATATCAAATAAAATTTCATAAATTTTAAGGTAAAGGAATCTATTATAAATTTGTTAACCTTTGGTTAGGTTAAAAGTTTTCTTAGTGAGCAGTGGTGACACACTCCTTTAATCCCAGCACTTGGGAGGTAGAGGCAAGTAGATCTCTGAGTTCAAGACCAGCCTGATCTACAGAGAAAGTTCCAGGACAGCCAGAGTTACGTAGAGAAACCCCTTTTCGAAAAGAAAAGAAAAAAAATGTTTTCCTAGATAATAACATTACATCATTATTCCGTTATTCCATAGAGAAAGAAAAATGATTAATTAGACATCATTAAAGCTAAGGACTTCTAGGAGGTAGGCAGGTAGCTTAGGGATAGAACCTAGCATGACCACCCTCAGTTCTAATCCTAGCTCTGAAAAACAAAATCTATTGTGTGAAAGCCACTGTAAATTGTAAAAAAATAAAAGTTCTTATACTGGAGAAAATATTTGTTTTGCATTTACATACCCAACAGAGGGTTTATTCCCAGTTTTCCAAATTCTTAAATATAACAGCCCAGTGTAGTTAAAAGAGTGAGTGATCTGGGCCCACAGTTTAGAAAACTGATGGCAAGTTAGCATGGAAATATTAAAGATGACAGATGTTACAGAAATAAAAATAAAACTGGCAAAATACCATCATACAAATATTGAAATGCCTGGCCATGCTGTGTATTTGGGGGTGCATGTTGCCATTAGACATTTCATGTACATTTGATAGGAGTCTAGTAAACTTGTGCAATGACTGCTTTCTTTAAAATTTAAAATAAAAATATATTCAGTATACCTACTGCCAGACAATCCACTCATGATCAATTCTAGGTACTTAAGTGAAAGTTGGGGTCTATGCAAACATTTGCACGCATATGAATTTTGTTCTTAGTAGCAAATAGCCTCATATTTGAAATAACTTAAACATTCATCAGTAAAGGAATGAACAGATAAACTGTGGTATGACATACAATGAAATAGTACCGGGCAGTAAAAGGAATGAAGTGTTAATACACTCAACAACCTAGATGTCTGGTAAAATATTTGTAATGAATGAAATTCTAAAGATACTAATTAATCCATAGATAAACAAAGCACACCACACCTGGGGATAGGAGTTGACATAACGTAAATCTTATAAAGAGAAAATGAAAACCCTTTGGGGTGATGCACATGTTCACTGTATTGATTGTGTTTAATTAGAGTGTCAACAAATGTCAATGGTCTTCACTTTGTGTTCTTCAAATATGTACAGTTCATATGACTCAGGCCTCATTACTAAACTATTAAAATTCACTTAAAATATTAATTGTATCCTTGAGGTACTCAAAAATGTAAAGGGAACTAACTCCTCTGTGGCCCATTAGCCACCACTGCCTCTACTGTTCGATGCACAGGAGACTTGGAAAGCTTAAAGCATTTGACAAAATTCAACACCCCTTTATGATAAAGGTTTTGGAGAGGT
>LOJH01023385.1:0-19525 GCA_001685095.1 Ellobius talpinus | reverse complement strand
AGAGAGAGAGAGAGAGAGAGAGAGAGAGAGAGAGAGAACTTCTAACTTGCTTTTTCAGTTACTTTCTGTTACAAAAACAATTTCAGGAAGGAGAGGCTTAATAGGCCCACAGAGGGCACAGCCCATCGTGATATGAGAGTCATGAGGGCTGGAGTGGCCTAGTCCAAGGCAGCACAGGGCTTGTTTATTTTAGGCCCCCACCAGGAAGCAAAGGTGGATTTTACCATCAACGCTTACCCTAAGCTTCCCACGTCTGTCAGCTACACTCCAGTTCCAGAGGCTCCACAACCTCCCCCAACGAGGGGGTGACGTGTGCCACTCACACCACATTCTTGAGTTGGCGATGCAGATTTCGGTGAAGCTTAGGCAATACTCATATGCCATCCACCTTGAGTTGTCAGACAGGATCTCTCATTGGCTTAGAACTTGCTGTCCAGGGAGCCTCAGAAACCTCCCTGCCTCCTCCCTGCCTCCCAGTACTGAGATCACAGGCATAGGCTAGCATGTCTGGTCCTCCAGAACATGCACTATTTTCATGGCCAACACGTTATCGACCAGCTGTTACCCCAACACCGGAGCTGACATTTGTGTTGAGAGCATGTGGGGTAAGAGACAAGTATCCTTCCGTCCGATGTTGTTCCGGTGCAGCAGAGGCACAGAGAGGCAGCATTTCCATGCTGGTTATAGATGCAGCCACACTGGAGTCACCGACTGCGGGGGGAGGGGGCAGCCCCTCAGCTGACTCCTTAGGCGCTGCCAGATGATCTGTCAGAGAAGAATGAGTCTCGGAGCTTTCGTGCTCACGCTAATGCTTCTTATTAATGACTGTTCAGGATGGATGATATTGAAATGCCACCTGCCACAAAGAAAGAAACCTAAAAAAATGAATCAGTTTCAGGGTGAGGATAGAAAGCTGTCCCCAGTCGGGAAGCTGAGTGACAGCCATTGGAAAATGAAAGCAGCCTGCAGCTGGGATTGAGCGCTGGGCAAATAAAGCTCCTTTGCCACCTGGACTTGGTTTGGTTGGTGATTTTCCCTTTACTGGTGGCGTGTGTGAACTTGACCCAGCCAGCTCTCTGGGCACCTCACTCACTCACTGTGTTGAGTCAGAAGAAAAGAAAATAGAATCCGAACTTCTAAACACAGAACCTGAATGGTCAGCAGAGTCTGCTTATGACTGGTCCACCAGTCAGATGTGTGTGCCTGTGTGTGTGCACACGTGTGTGTCTGTGTGTGTTCATGTGTATGTATGTGTGTGTGCGTGTGCATGTGTGTGTAAGTGCATGCATGTACATGTATGTGCATGTGTGGGTGCATGCATGTGTGTTTGTGCATGTGTGTGCATATGTATGTATGTGTGTGCATTGTGTGTGTGTATGTGTGTGTATGTGTAGCTTATCAGGTCTTCTGCTGAATGCTGCTTCAGAGGCCTCCATGTTTGGGGTCAGAGTTCAGCACTCTTTCTAAAAGGTTCAGGAAATAAATGTTTTTGATTTTATAGGTTGGGTGACTTCTTATAAAACCATCAAACCCGGCCATTTTAACACAAAATTGACCACAGACTATGAGCATGTAAATGAATATTTGTTTTTAAAAAATTCTCACTTATGGATACTAAAATTTGAATTTTGTCTATTTTTTTTGTTAGACAAGATCTTTCTACATAGCCCAGGCTAGCCTCAAACTCATAATTTCCTGCTTCTGCTCCTCCAGGGCTATGATTTACAGGTGTGTACTTCCATGCCAGGCTCTATCTGGGTTTTTAAAAACTGCATAAAGATGGGAAACCCAGTAGAAGGAGGCAGAGGTTCAAGAATCCGAGGCAAATTCCAGACCAACTGGGGTTACGTAATGATTCCTTTCTCAAAACAGATGGATGAAGTAAAAGTCACTCACAGCTCAGTGACTGCACATGAGAAAGGGGCACCAGCTCTGCTGGTGGAAAGCAGCGCCCCTCCCCTCCACTCTGGCCTGTGTTACAGTGGGAGAGTAGATGTGAGGTGCACAGTCTGCAGGTCTGGAGTCTCTCGTCCCGTCAAACGCTTCAGGAAAGGTCACATGTCGAGCTGCTTAGAGAATGAGGTTTTGTTACTGGGGTAGCTCAAGCTCACACGCTTTGGGGGAATAAATGAGTGTTCTTGGTGGGCTCCCCAGCCCCACATGTGGAAGCAAACTGCGATGTGCCCAATGGGGCAGGCAGTTACCCAGGAGCAGAAAGCTCTGACTGTGGACAATGGACAATAAACTGGACATGTGTGAGTGAGCAAGTTTGTCAATGGAAGCATGTTGAGAAGGAACTGGGGAAGACGGGCCTGGAAAGAGGATATGGGGCTCGACAAGGATTGGGCCTGCAAGTTAGCATGAAATGACATTCAGGAAGTGAGGTGGTGGCACGGCTCCAGTGGTAAGAGAAAATGATGTTGTGTGTTCCAATGGCATTTGATTACAGAACGGTTCAGCACAGGCAGAGACTGCAGGATCCCAATTAAGAGACCACGCCAATGGTTTAAAGAGAGGATAAGAGAACCTAGATGCACTCCAGGCAGCAAGAGCAGCAAGTGGGAGGGGGGTGAAAGCCAGATCAGAGAGGAAGTCAAGAGAACTTGCTGGTTGAATGTAAAAGATGCCAAGAAAATGGGAAATCACAGGAAGCTCCCAATGCTTTAAGTTCCGGTGACCATGTTTGGACCATAGTCATAGTTTAGAGACATAAGGGAGGGAAATTTGTAAGCACATGTGTAATTGGGAATCCCATTCTTATGTTTGGAATTTAGATACAAGGGAACAAAGTACTTTGCTAATTTATCTTGATAATGCTTTCATGTCGGAGATCCTCAACCTGAATAGTGTTTTTAGAGTCTTTCTGATGGACAGTGTGTGAGCCTTGTTTTGGGAAAATGTGACTTTGATAGGAGGAAAGTAATGAAGAGAGCTGGGCCTATTTCTCCGTCAGTTTTCACTCAGGGACCCCATGGGACGCAACCCACTTCTTAATCGCTCCAGTGGATCTTAGCATTTGCCGTAACTGCGAAAAGGAGCCCACCTGAGGAAAAGGTACCCAGGACTGCCCTCCAGCTCAAATATGGCTCAGAATTACTCAGAAATTCTACAAACCACTTATTTCAATATTTGTCTTGGGAGTTATTTTTTTTTAATTATCCAAATGAAATACTTGATCTAAAAACCCACCTCACTTCCTGTAGAGCACAGGCATGGTGATTGCTGTCCTGAGCTCAAAAGACAGGAACAAATATAAACCTCAAAGCTTGTAGAGGCAAAAGCAGCCTGCTGTATTCCTTGACCCAAACCATTTTACACAAGCTGTATTTTATATTTTGTTCAAAAAAATTCCAAGAAACTTTCTAAGCTCTGTATTTTTTTCCCTGAAGAGAATATAAGGGAAGAGACAGAAGTATATGAGTAATGAAATAGTAGGCAATTATAGCAAATAGCTGTAACTGCCTGAAAGTACATAGATGAGTACACAGAGACACACAAACACACAGAGACAGAAACACACACAGATATACAAGCAGACACACAGACACAAATATATACAAAGACGCTCGCACATCTCACCTGCGCTAAAGCGTGAGTGTAGCCAGATGCCTCCAAATCAGAGTATTCTGTTTTGAAAATTCTCTTGTATAACTTTTAACCCTATCACATAAGCTGTTGGTGTTTTATTTTCTTTTTTTCTAAACAATATTTGCCATACAACCAAGACTGCCTCAAGATCATGGTTCCCCTGCCTCATCTTCCTGAGGGCTGGGATTACAAGCCTCATAATGACTGCCTAGATGGTTTTGTTTTGTTTTTATAATAGATTCGTAATTGTTTCCAACTAAGAAGCAGTAGAGTTGCTCGCTTTAATGATAGCTCTAACTTTTAAGCCATTGAAAGTGGAACACAACATCATTCTGGAAATATGGAACACTTCATTTTGAAGACCTTGGGTGTCAGGGCTGGGGAGATGGTTCAGTAGGCAAGAACACTGGATGACCCTTCAGAGGACTGGGGTTTGAGTCTCTGTACCCACATGGCAGCTCACAACCATTTATGATTTTAGTTCCAGAGGATCCAACATCCTCTTCTGGATCACACAAAATAGATGTCATCAGATTAGATTTAGAAAGAATGTGGTTCAGAGAGACTTCCTAATTAGCTAAATCAGGATTAGAATTCAACCAATGGATATGCAAGGCACACAAGGCTTTCTGTTTTCCTTACTTTAATATTTATTTTCTGTGTGTATGTTGCCTGTGTGTGTATCTGTCCACCGCTTGTGCGGTTCCGGAAAGAGTAGAGTCTGGAAACATTTTCAGCTGCATGTGTCAGTGTTAGAGCACCTATTACTGCTTCTTGGAGAAAGTAAACGTGGTCAGTCCTCTTTATAAAACACTTGCGCCAAGAAAATACAAGTGGGGAAGACATAGAGAAAGGACACATTGTTTTAGACTGTGTGTTGGGAAAGCATGAAAAATAAAATCATGTGACCAAACTACTTAATTTACATTTCAAATTAGACTTTTAAGAATCACTCAAGGGCCAAGGAGATAACTCTGCCTGTGTCTTATAGTGCAAACAAGAGGCTCCAAGAGAAGGAAGGAGTCCAGAGAACTTGCTGATGGAATCCCCACACCCTTGTAACTGCTGACGGGTCTGTGTGCTGCTCCACCGGGAGCCTGCTGGGCGATGACTAGTCAAGTCCAGGGAGCTCTAGGTTTGAATCAAGGCTCTGTCTCGTGGATTAGATGAAAATTGGTCAAGGAAGTTTCCTGATACAAACAACATTCCCACATGCATACAAACACATGTGTACGCATATGCAATACATACATAGACATGGAAAGAAAAAGTCTGCTTGATGTTGGCATATGCTAATCCCTAGAAATGTTTCTCACATGAAACAAGAGAGAATAAGCACTTAGAGCTTGAAGCGAGTTCTTGTCAATGGTGATTTGACAGCCCCACTTCGCCGTAAGTCTCTGATTGAACAAATTCACTCATCCTGCCTTTCAGAACTGTTTGCTGGAGGTGGCTTATCGCTATTATCTTTCTTTCCTTACGCTTTGTATGGTGAAGAAGTCATTCAGGATGCCTTTTAATTCTCCGTTCCTTTCTGTTTTCAGGAGTTGTACGGACGTTCTGTGCTGTATGATCTTCATACTGTTTGTTGTGGGCTACATTGTGTTAGGACTTGTGGGTGAGTAACTCCAGGTATAAACAATACTAACCATTTGTTAGTGGATCAACAACGCCAGTATCTCATTTTAAACATGAGTTGTTTCCTTCTTGTTATTGACGTTATCTTCTCTGGACTTGTTTGGTGGGGATACAGTACAAAATCGGCACGGCGCAGACTCGCCAAGTGGAAGCTAAGACAGCAGCAAAGAGAAAAGACAGGTTTCTAGTTCCTTCTTTAGTAATTTCTACCTTTTAAATTCCAGTGAAGAGCTAATTATACCAGGGCTGCTGCTGGCTGTAAGAACTAGTAGCTAGGTCGGTTGGGCAATTTTTAAACGTGTTGATCCATAAGCTAGACAGGATAAGGGCAATGATTATCAATTTCACCAGCTAATTCATTCTTTAAATTGAACCCTGTTCTCTTTACCTACCAAGAAAGAGGCACTCTTGTTTGCTGCTAGGTTAAAGATTTTTCTAGAACACAGAAACAAAGAAGACAAACACATAAGATTGTTTTAAAGAAAATAGCACAAAAAGTAAACAAAAAAATCACTGTGTATTTTCCTGTAAAAAGATTTTATAATTGTAGTCAGTACAGCAGACAATTCCACCAGGAGATGTAATCCTGTCTTCCAGGAATTGACTTAAGAAGATTTGATTTGCCTCTGTAAGGGTAAGAGCCATTTCCATCAGATCTTAGCACCAATAATTATTGACCTATGGTTAACATGGAGAGAAACTTGCACCATGTTACAGAACACTGTAAAATATTTTGGTCTTTCTTTTTACCATCTAGTAAGAGAAGTGTCCTGAGAACGGAAATTAAAAGTAACTCCCCAAGTTAATCTTGGTATCACCATACAAACAGAACTGTATAAAATCTAGGACAGGGAAAAGAAAAATTTAACAAGCATTAACACAAATAAATAATACATCTTTATAAGGGCTCAAAGAAGATCCCTCTTGTTCTTAAATATTTAACTTTATAACATCTAAGCATTACTGTAGATTGAATACAATCTCTAGGTTGATTAAATATTTAACTTTGTAATAATCTACACATTACTATAGATTGAATACTATGTCTTGGTTGAATATTATCAAGTGTTTTATAACTTCAGGACACATATTTTCTAGTTTACATAAATATTGGTTATTTCTGCTACTGTCATAGAATTGAAATGTGTTGTGTAAGATGAGAATTTGGAACTAGGCAGGTCTAGATTCTCATACTATTTTGTGGGGTACAGATAACTGTTTAACCAGCTCGCTCACCTGGGAAGAATAGAAACACTCCCTGAATTTCCAGGCCAGTTGTGAGGGATGAACTGCAATGCCCAACCATGTTGGCAGTGCCGGTGAGAGTACTAGACAGTGCATAAATAATTTAGCTCTTCAAAATTTCAATAAATTTGTTTTAAGTATGATTTACAATGTTGTTTCTGTTACAACCCATAATTTTGGTTATTAAAGTTTGAGAGTATACACAGGAAGTCCCCAAGGGGCTTCTGCTGTGAGAGGGATCCTTCCACACAAGGCCTAACTCAACACTGGTTGAGTGTCTCTGTAGGGTAGGTATCTGTTCTTATAGGGACCGTCAAAGTCACTGCTGCCCCTGGCAGGGTCAGTGGGAGAGCGCCCAGCCACCTCTGTCCATGGCAGGATCAAGACAAGAATTTCACCTTTTTGTTCAAGACCTCCGGATTTGATTTGTAAACGTTTTGATTCATATAGGAAATTGGGGAACAGATTTTCCTCAATCAGAGTCATATTCAATATTAAATTGATTCAGCATTTCTCCCAAATTAATCCTGAAACCATTGCTAGAAACAAATGATTCAAGAAATTCTCTAAATATCCACATACTTTATCCCTCAGCTATAGCTGGCTTTGCTGGTTTGAGTTCAAGATATTGACTTAACTCCTTGCTATATCCAATGGGAGGCTGGAAGAGGGCCGCATGGGTACAATTGGCAGGGGCAATGTTAAGAATGGCTGTAACACCGAAGAATGAATGCTTTCCCTTGAGAGGTCGTTTTCACTGTGATGATGTTTGCACTGTGGGGCCTGGCCATCTCCGTTAGATCAGGGCCTTCACAGACTGGACATTTATCTGCGATCTCTCCGTGAGTGTCACCATGCCTATTAGTTGTGTTTCTGCCTCTGTTATAAAGCACTTCATTCAAGACAGAAGAAGAGTTTATTTTGGCTTGTGATTCCGGAGAGTAAGGGAGTCCGCCCTGGAAGAGAGGCCTGGCAGCAGGAAGCTGGGCACCCACATCTCTTAGCGCAAACCCTAAGCAGAGAGAGATTGAAAACCGGAAGTGGCATGAGGTTTAACTCTCAGTGCAGTCCCCAGGGATTTGCTTCTTCCAGCAATAGTGCACTTCCTAAGCCTCCCAAATAGCATCGTCATCTTGGGGACCAAGCGTTCAAAGACCCGAGCCCATGGGGAGCATTTCTCATTCCTTCACACCATGGAGGAGCCATTTCTGTTTCTCATCAGAAACCAACCAGGTAGACCTGTTCTGAACTGGAATATTAGTTTAAGATGTGTTACATTTGCTTATGCTATGGAATATTTTTTTAATGATGCAAAGATGTATTGCATTTGTTTAACTCTGTAAGCTGTGTTACTTTGCCTGCCTAAAACACCTGATTGGTCTAATAAAGAGCAGAACAGACAATAGCTAGGCAGGAGAGGGAAAGGAGGGGCTGCCAGGCAGAGAGAATAAGTAGAAGAAGAAAGAGAGAAGAGGGGGAGCAAGAAGAGAAAGAGAGGAGGATGCTTGGGGCAGCCACCCAGTCACACAGCCAGCTATGGAGTAAGAGTTAAAGAAAGGTTTAGAGAAAGGCAAAAGCCCAGAGAGGTGAAAGGTAGATGGGATGGTTTAAGAAAAGCTGACTAGAAATTAGCCAAGTTACAGCTGGGCATTCATAAGAAAGAATAAGTCTCTGTGTGTTTATTTGGGAGCTGGGTGGTGTGAGTCTTCAAAGAGTAAGAGTTAAAGAAAACAAAAACCAAAAAACCCAACTAGACTGTTCTCTGTGCCCCGTGTGGAGTGTGAGCACAGGGAGATGCCTGCACGTGATCAAGGCACTTAGGATTCCACTGACAGAATCTTTGACTGAGTGGATGGAGTGGAGTCTGGCTAGAAGGGAATCCAATCTCACTGAATGATCATGTGAATATTTAGGATAGTAACTCTCTTCACAGGTGGTTGCTGTTCAATTACTGCACTAACTAGAAAAAAAGAATAGGAATTCTTGTTATGCAAATTGCTTTCTGCAAACCTTGGGCTAACATTATATACATAAAAATTGTGACATTCAACAATCTTAACATTCAACAAATATTCATTTTGTTTATCTCTCTAAGCGTTAGTCCACTGTTACATTTCCCTATGAAATACCGCAGACTGGAGCCCAAAGCCTGTTTTGGGTTTTTAATGTTTCCCTGGAGTAATTACCCTTATTAGCTGAGAAAATGGGAAGTTAATAGGGACGTTCATGCAGGCGAGCCCAGAACTCTGTCCTCCTACTGTGAGAAACCCAAGAGTCATGAAAAAGCTTCCAGGATGGGGGTGAGGGGGTCTGGACAACAGTCTGAACTGGACAAACTGGGTTAATTATCCCTGTTGGAATGCTGACTTCCTATCTGAGAGACCCCAAGTACAAGGCAGACTTTCCCCTAAATTTCCATCTCCTCAGATTATGAGGAAATGTGTGCCTAAAGGAAAAACAGTAGATAGTCAGACAGAGCCTGGAATCAGGAAATAGGAGCCTTGCTTAGCAAGACCTGAAGGGTAGCATTGTCTCTGTGGCATTACCTTAAGGTATTTGTGTCTGTTTTGGCCAGGAGACCCAGCTGAGAAGCTGGATCTGTCCTGATGTAAATAAAGTCACAGGGAATTTGACGGGGTCTCCCTTTCAGCTCTTAGATCAAATTGGTCTTTTCCCATCAAGGGTACAAGGAATGGAGAAAGCCCCGATCCCTAAGCAAGGTCACTCACTCATATGACCTTTCCAAGAATAAAGATAATTCTAGGATGATTTTTGGTTCTGTCTGTAGAAAAATGCAGGGGCTGTTTTATTCAAGTAAATGTAATTAAACATCATAAATTTTTAGATTTGAAAATATACAATTAACAAAATATTATAGGTATGTAGTGATAGGGGAGCGGGCCGTACAACACGAAGGCTAGAGATTGAACCCAGAGCCTCACACGCCACAAAAAGCATTCTTCCAACTGAGCTATGGCCCCAGCCCCAGCCTGGCATTTTGCTGTTAGTATGTCTTGTATAATTATCATAATTAAGCTGATTAACATCCATTTCTCGGCATAATTACCTTTTGGAAGGGGCGAAAATACTTAGGATGTGCTCTTTGAGAAAACTTTCCCATATGCAATTGCACACACCCCACTGTATGCTAGGTTGCTAGGGAGTCAGCCGTATCGAACCTAAAGATTTATCATTAGAGCACTTAGTCCTGATCCCATAGCCGGAATAGAGCCATGCTCCCTGCGGCTCTCTGTGCTGTGACTCGATGCCCTCATGCCTCTGCCATGTGTGCTATGCTAAACCAAATTGCAATGTGAAACTTCCCTCTACCCCTGAAAGGCTAAAAAGTCAGGCTTTTCCTGACCTAGAGATTGATCCAAGACTCCTCATTGAGACAGGTCAGGAATTTGGTTCAGAGATGAAGGTTGCTCTCTGAAGAGGTTCCTCTGCCTGCCCCCAATAATGGCATTTCCCCTCCCCTTCCCCTCTCATAATGGTACTCCCTCCCCTCTCTTTCCTTCTTCCTTTACCCTTTCCCCCCTCTCCCTCTCTCACTCTTGATGAACTCCCCTCCAGGTGTTGAAGGGAAGCCTCTCCCTCTCCTTCCCTTTAAGGCTCCATCCTGTTTGCTTGTATTGTTTCTGTCTACTTCCTCCTACCTCAAGGCCTTGATATCTTCTCATTCAGATAAACCTTGTACCTGAAGGGGATTATGAATTATGTCTCCTTCTGGACCAGCTGTTGCTGTCATCTCCTGTTTAATTTCACATTCATATCTCTTGATCTGTGTCTTCCCACCGTCCCCACCCCTCACTCCGGTAGCTGCTGCTCTACTTTCTGCTGGGATTCTTGTTAGAGTTCACGTGTTAGTGAAATCAAGTGAAATTTGGTTGCTTTTCTGTGCCTCTGCCTTCATCGCTGTTGCCCCAAACAGTCAGATTTCCTTCTTTTCATGATTTTGTTTTCTTGGTTTTTCAAGACATGGTTTCTCTGTGTAACAGTCCTAGCTGTTCTGGAACTAGCTCTTGTAGACCAGGCTGGCCTCAGATTTATTGTGTGTGCGCGTACACACTTTCCTTAGCCATCCACCTGTTGACAGATTCTTAGCTTGTGTCTGTGTCTCAGATACTGTGAAGAACACTTAAGTCAACGTGGGATACAGACATCTCTTTATTTGTCCTCAGAGGTGCCCCCACAAGGGGTGGCGGGTGATTCTAATTTCAGTGTTCTGAACCCATTTTCCATGATAATTGAGATAATTATGTTCCCACCTGCAAGGTCCAAGAGGCTCCTTTTCCCCACAACCTCCTCACCCTGGTCACTTCTGCACTCCACAGGCATCCTGCGTTTCTCTCTTAGGAGCAGATATACTGAAATACTCATCGTTAGAGGGAACCGAACACAGGGGCCACGTCTTGCTGTTTGCTTACATTAATACCAAAATGAGCCTACCTGTCATGTCATGGCTAAGACTATTAACAAAAGTAAAATAATGCCTTCAATTAAAAGCTCATTTTTAAAATTGATTTCCATTATTTCGAGAATGATTCTACCACACTTTTATTCTTGAAAAATGTGTTGTGCACTAGCAGGAAGACAAAGGTCAGTATTATGTGTCCTTCTGCTTTCCTTACGAATACAGATGTTTATAAGATAAATCCCACACTCGTATTTCTGCTTCAGAAGACTTCGCTTTAAAAAGGAAACGTTTGGTTTTCAGCTGAGATTTGAGCTAGTCCGTAGTACTGAGTGATTTTGACCTTTTGTTAGGTTTTGCTGTGCATGCTTGTGCACGCCCATGCTGTCCAGACTTCTTGAAGTGTTGTTAGCATAAGAGGGACTGTCTTACACTCAAGGACACGACCCTAAACTCACCACTGGGTGGAAAAGGCCACCTGTGAAATGACAACCATGTTTCTCACCCAGGCAACTGTTTCTCAAAGCCCGTCTACAGCAGCAGCCTGCCAACAACACGGGTCTTCAGATCCGACTTCATATGCCCTATTATCTGCTTCATTGCGTTTGTAAATTGCTTGTGTTAAAATGACATGAGCTCAATGTGGCAGGCCTGTTCCTCGCATACTACAACAGTTAAGATGTGCCTTTAAGGGGCACATGCTACCGACCTGAGAGCCAGCATCCCCAGGCAGTCAGTGCTTCACAAATGCCTTTGCTGCCCAAAACAGATCTGCAGTTCATTCTTCAGGGTTAGTGTGAGTAGTCGGGTCTGATATTTTCTCCTTGAGTTCTAGAGGGCTTTATAGTGGCTGTCACTTTTCAACTTGCCCCGAAAGCACAACTGGAGCTTGCTCTGAGAAACCCTGAAAATGAGAGAGGATGTTAGGTAGTAGCAGTGCTCTCCCAGATATTCGGGGATGAATATTTCCTTGAGATGAGTGATAAGGTCTTTTGCCCAAATAAGGCTTTCACTTGTCCCTGATAACCTTTGGCCATCCTCTGTGAACTACCTCAACAGAATGTGCAAGTGTATAATTCCTCATCCTTCTCCTCCTCCCCTCCACACATGCACGCATGCACGTGCGTGCACACATGCACACACACATGCACACACACACAAACACGCACACATGCACACATGCACACACTATTCATGTATACATCGGAGTCAGCTAAAGCGATCCTTTTAAATTATTTCTAGGCATGTGGCAGTTGGGTACCTACCACATAAACATGAGGACCTGAATCCGATCCCCAGAACCCACTTAAAACACTGGGCCTGGGGGTGCACATTTGAGGCCCCAGCTCTGGGGAAGCTGCACAGATGAATCTGTGGAGCTCACTGGAAAGTCAACCTAGCAGAATTGGTGAGTTCCTGGTGAAAGAGGCCCTGTCTCAAAAACATGGTGGATAGCACCTGAGGAATGACAATCGAGGTTGACTTCCAGCCCCATTATGTACTTCCCCAAACAAATACACACACACACACACACACACACGTTATTTCTAAAACAGAGGGCTAACGAAGGGAATAATATGATTGATTCAAGTGTATATAAATTGTTCTGCACACTTCATAACCCAGGCAGTTTACAAGCTTAAGCACTAGGGTAGAGCGACTTTTGATTACTGGAGGTGTGTAATGAACTGGAGGTCAGGCTGGAACTCCATGACCCTATTCTAACATCTCTCACACCATCCATCCCTCACGGTGGCTACGATGGTAGACAGACCTGAACTCACCATAGAGCCCAGTGACTTCAGTCCCAAGTGCTGGGGCGACAGGCATTCGCCTCCTTCCTGTGGGCTTTTCTGTGGGACTGAGTGTTGGGCATCGTCCCCTAGGGCTAGAGAGCAGAAACAGAGACGACAGAGGAGACCTACCCTTTATCATTGTTATTATACTTTCTGTATTACATCCCAACCACGGTTTTCCATCCCTCCTCTCCTCCCAGCCCCTCCCACTGCCTCAGAAAAGGGCAGGCCTCCCAGGGTTATCAACCAAACATGGCATAACAAGTTACAATAAGACTAGGCACAAACCCTCATATCAAGGCTGGGAGAGGCAACCCAATAAGAGGAAAATAATCCCAAAAGCAAGCAAAAGAATCAGAAACAGCCCCACTACCACTGTTAGGGGTCCCACAAGAACACCAACTACACAACTCTAATGTATAGGACCTAGGTCAGACCCATGCAGGTTCCCTGACTGTGGCTTCAGTCTCTGTGAGCCCCCATAAGCCCAGGTTAGTTGATTTCTGTGGGCCTTGTTCTTGTGGTGTCCTTGACCCCTCTGGCTCCTAAATCCCTCTTCTCCCTCAGATTTCCTGAGCTCTGTGTAATGTTTGGCTGTGGATTTCTGCATCTGTTTCCATCTGCTGCTGGATGAAGCCTCTCTGATGATGATTATGCTGGGCTCAGACCTATGAGTAGAGCAGACTATCATTAGGAATCATTTCATTGACTTTTTTTATCAGTCATGTGTCCTACTCTTTTTAATATATATAGAGATAAATAGATAGAACATATATATGTTTGTTTGTTTTACAACCTAACTGCTATTTCCCCTCCTTCCTTTCCTCCCAATCCCTCTCCGCCCATCTTCCCTCTGTGCCCCCCTCCATCTCCTCCTTCTCTGTTTCTACTCTTAAAAGCCACCAAGGCCAACGGAACTTCACATTCTGTTTCTGAAAAGCAAGTTCCAAGTCCAGTTCACATTCAAACTGTGAGGGACTAGGACCATCCATGAAGGAGAAATTCCAACTGTAGATGTCACAGCTAACTTCCTCACTCTGTCTCCTACTTGAGCCTGAGTTTCTGCATCAACACACATATTATTTAATTTTGAATTACTTCTTGTTTCTCATTTATATTAAATAGGGGCATTATGTATACTTTAAAAATATAGCATGTTGTCGGGCAGTGGTGGCACACATTTTTAATCTCAGCACTTGGGAGGCAGAGGCAGGAGGATCTCTGTGAGTTCGAGACCAGCCTGGTCTACAAGAGCTAGTTACAGAACCCTATCTTAAAAAAGCAATATATATATATATATATATATGTTGATCATATTCACCCTGACTCTTCCCTTTACCTCTTCTCCGAGTCAGGCCTCTTCATGTCCATTTTTTTTTAAAAATAGCTCCAAGGAGAGGCCGTCTGCTGGAATACAGTGTGCACACTGCAGGCCACACCCTTAAAGGGAACTGCCTCCCCTTCTCCAGCAGCCATTAACTGTATGTGGACATTTTGAAAAGGAAAGTGTGATTTTATTAGTGAGCATTATTGCCAGATTTTGAAAGGGTCATGTAAGGTAATTGTTATAACAATGACGTGTTGGGTACTACAGGTTTTTGGATGACTTATTAGCTAGAACAACAGTATAACAATACTATTTACCACCTTGTACAAGGAGCCCACATTTGTGAGGATATTTTCCAGACCAGATCTGACAGAGAGATGACATCTTAATTGACACTGTAATCTCGTTTTCCACATTGAGAGTACTTTTAAAAAACGAGTGAATTTATTTCTGTGAGTTAATAATGAATTTAAGTATCATTTCAAACATAACCAGTATAAAAATATGGAGAGAGTCTATGATTTTGTCCATCCTGTGTTTAAGATATGCTTACCTAGTATGCATAAAACCCCAACACCACGTGAACTAGGCATGGTCGTGCACACCTGTAATCCTAGCACTCCGGAGGTGGAGATGGAGAAACAGAAGTTCAGAATCGGATGACCACATCTGAATTCTAGCTGGACATACATTAGACCCTGTCTCAAAATATAAAATAAAACAAGTCATGTATTTCACACTTGTACCCTGTGTCTGTTCTAATAACCCATTTAGTTCTTAGTGGACAGGTGGCTTCTACACCAGACAGCCTGATCTGGAAATCCCACGTGTAGAAAACTTACATGAATGGAGTAAAATGTGGATGCCCCTGACTTCCTGAACAGCGCCAAACATGGCTTCCGTTGCTGCATGTCTCCTTTCCTCTTCTTTCTGGCAGCCTGGAACACTTCCAGCTCAAACACACAGTGTCTGTGGCCAAGCCTCCTCACCGGAGCTCAGTGGGAAAGGTAGAAGATGCTCAGTAAACATGGCCCCAGGGCAGCAGCACCAGGAGGTGGAGAAGGGAGCTCCTTCTTAGACACCTTCATCTTCATCTGCTTCTCCTGTCTCTGGGTGTGTGAGTTAGCCTGTCCATCACTGCGACAAACCCCTGTGAGAGTTTAAAGAGAGGACACACTTGTGTTGACCCCTAGATACAGTCCATGGTCAACTGCTTCCTTCCTGTGCCTGAGACGAGGTCTAACATCGTGGTGGAAGCACTGGGAGCTTCCTCAGTGTGGGCAGGAGGCAGAGAGAAGATAAGAGGGCAGAGACAAGATAAAGCCCACCAGCAGCACTTCCCCCAGTGACGGCTTCCTTCAGGTAGGCCTCCTGTCTAACGTTCCCACCACATTACCACATTTCAACAACGCCATCTAATGACAGAGCTATCAGTTGGCTAACCCACTAATTCAGAGTCCCAGAGAACCAATCGCCTTCCAGGGTCCTCCACTCCGAACGTTCTGCACTAGGGATACACAGCCATTGGAGTGGACACTTCGCTTCCCAACTGTAGTTCTTACGGTTAAAACAAACTCTGCGATGGTTAATTAGAAGTGTCAGCTTTGCTCAACGTGATGTCATGAGGAGCTCATGAGGAGCTGTCTAGACAGGTGGGCCTGTGGGTGTCTGGGAGGAATTGTCTTAATTACCTCAACTGATGTGGGAAGAACCACCTTTAAAGTGAGCAGCACTGTCACCTACTCAGGAGGTCCTGCATTCTATCAGAGTGGAGTAATTGAGCTGAGCGCAGCAAGCATGCGCCGCTCAGCTGTCTCTGCTGTTAACTACGGGTGTTATGTGGCCAGCTGTTTTAAGTTCCTGCCTTGACTTCTCTGCAGTGATAACATGGAGCTGTGAGCTGCAATAAAAGCCCTTTCTCCCTTAGGTTATCTTTTATCGTGGTATATTTATCACGGCAAAAGGAAAGAAACTGAAAACAAGCTTGTTCCTAATTTATTCTTATCAGAAGGCTTCATTGGATAGTCTACTTAAATCTTTTCATTAAGGAATTATTTTTTTAACATTTGATGCATCTAAATTTTGTATTATGGAAGTACTTTCTGTTTGCTTCATCTACTTAGCTTCCTTGCCCCTGTAGTCTGGTGAATAAAACTAAAGCGACAGCCCTAATCGTAAGCTCTGGTTATATCACTTAAAAGATGTGTGATTTTGAGAAGTAAACTCTAATACAAACCTTAGATTAAAAGTATGGCAACCTCTTAGGGTCACCATGAGAAGCACGGGGCATGTGAGGCCCCAGGTGTGGCCCAGAGTCTCTGACCCATGCCAGGCAGACACCACAGGGAGCTTCTGTTATCACACGGTCCTGTCAGTTGCTGTTCCTGTCCAAATCCTAATCACTTCCCAAAGGCTGCCTCAAGTCCCGCTTCTTCACTGAGCCCTCTACAAACTTCATCCTCCCCCTCCATTCTCTTTAAGAACCCTGGCGTGTGTCTGTCCCAGAGCTGACACTGACACACAACACACGGGGGTCACTTAGTGGAGTCTTTAATTAGTTGATCAATAATGTAAAAGGGGAAAGAAATCAATGCTACTGATGGGAGACCCCACGTCCCCTCAACCCATCAACATGCATTCACAGTTATGGGGGCAAATGTGCAATGGCTCCCCAGAAGCACCACCAGGGGAACACAGAAGTTCTCAGATGACCACAGCTGTCTGTCACTGTGGCCTGCTTATTACTGTCTCCTTTATGGTCCTTAATCTGTCCTGGGTCCAGCCCATTGCACCTGTGGAAGCTTCTGGGAGCTGCCCACCCCCACTCCAAACAAAGCACAAGCATCAAAGTCTGGTTTCAGATTTTGTTTTTTGAGAAATTAAAGAAAGAGCAAGCAAGACTGCATCCACAGTGGGTCCCGAGCAAGACTGCATCCACAGTGGGTCCCAAGCCCCTACCAGACCTTCCACTTCCATTATCTTCTTCTGCAGGCTCAATATCCTAGGCATTTTATACCATTGCTTCTGTGATTTCGCAGCTAATTAGAAAGTGGAGATTTAAAATATGTGAATAATTTGATCTGGGTTTTAGACAATAAGAAACAGATATCTAAATATGGTGATTACTCTCCAGGCCCCACGCCTTACTGAGGAGCCTTTGGCCATCGACAGTTACAAGAGAAGGGAGCATCATCGTCTTGAGGATGTGGCACTGGCTGCCCATATTCCTCTGAATGGCTGCACATCCGTGCACACATGAGCAACACTGACTGGACTTTGTGGTCACTGAGAAAGAAGACATAAAGTTGGGAGGGAAATACGTTGAGGCAATATGCGGAGAGTTGGGGCTGGGGAGATGGGTGGCAGCTGTCACATTGCATTGTGCGTAGGCATGAAATCCTCAGGAGCAAAGAAAAACCATATAAAAAGGAATCCGATGCCCAATTCTCAGGTAATTATTTAGAAAAACTGCGTAAAACATTTTAGGATAAAGGTAAAAGAATAGAGTTGGATGAAGTTGGATCTCTTAGCCAATGTGTGGCAAATTAAGGCACAGGAACATTGTAATAAGGATCTAACTGAGCACTGAGCACTTGGATGTCATTTGCATACCTATGTATAGTTCTTTATTCTGGAAAACAAGGGACAGGAAGACATGGTGGCTACTTAAATCTCACAAGAAGGTATTCCTAGATGAAACTGCTTCGGCCTTAGATTTGACATTAGATTTGACATTAGAGAGAAATAGACAAAGGAAACCTCCCTGGTACTTAGACACCAACCAAAAAAAAAATGAGAAAAGTACCGAGAAAAATCCTCTTCCTTATTACAATCCTCATTTGGAAAATTGATTTTTTTTTATCATTGCAAGTCACACCAGTCACATGCATAAGGGTGATTGAATTATAAGGCAAACTGTCAGCTCCAATAAAGTGTGGGGAAAAGGGATGGAGGAACAATGTTATCAGAAACAAAGGACCAGGATGTGTTTTCAGCTGCAGCCTAGACTTTTAACAATGGTGTCGTTCAAACTTTGAGAAGGTAGAAGAACAGTTAAAGCTAACAGTTATTCAGTTATTACCTAGTTTAGTGGTGCATGTTACTGTCTGGATGTTTGTCGTTCAGATGTCAGGCCAAGTTTATCACCCACACAAAAACAAACAGAAAGGGGTGATGAGTTTGCATGACTCAGAGCCCCGGCATCTCCACAGAAACCATGGCTGAGTCCTTGTTATACTGAAGTCAGGGACACATGGTCTTTGTATTAAGCTCTGAGAATGCCGGACAAATGCCTGACAGATCTTTCCTGCCAGGTGCCTCTGCCGTGTCCTTGTTTACCTTTTGAGTGTCCTGTGCAATCAGAGAGCTGATTCGGTTCACTCTGTTGAGTTCTTCGGTGTTTCTCACTTCTGTATACCCCCAAAGCATTACATCATGCTGCTTGGAGTCAATCTATCAGCTCTGGCATGAAGTCATTTGTGCTGGAGCTTTAGAAAAGGCATCTTCTTTTCCAAGAGGGCTTTTGTCTGTGCCCTCTCTCCTCCTCATTTCAATAACTGTCATTTTCTAAGTGCATTACCTCATGTTTTGGCTGCAGCCCAGATGAATCTGGAGAGAAGAAAAACGCGCTTTCAGATCAGTTCATCCATATTTTACTTTACTTTTCATTAAGAAATTACTCTTTGAAGAAAATCAATAATGTTCTATGACTGAGGGGGAAGAGGTGAGCGTTGCCGTGGCAATTCTAATCTCTCAAATCAGACTGCCTTCAGCCAGATGTTGCTGATGGAGACTTTGTCCTTTTTTGTTCCCGCAGCTTGGACGCATGGTGACCCCAGGAGAGTGGCCTATCCTACAGACAGCCAGGGACACTTTTGTGGCCAGAAGGGAACCCCCAATGAGTGAGTATGGCCCCTGTGCTTTGGGTGGCTTTACTGTCTAAAACAGGACCCTAAACACATTAGCATCAATCCTGTAGGATCTCTGAGCAAGGCTGAGACTCATGGAGGAGGCTTCTACTGTCTCCTTTCTTACGGGCAGCCCTAAGTGGTTTGGAGATTTCATTCTCTGCCTCTCCACTCTTATCAGTGAAAATAAAATTCAAAAGCAAGGATGGGCCCAGGGGTTTGTTAGCGGCCATATTTAGGTCACACCCTTCGAGTTGGGCTGTGTGTGGCTGTCCCGAGCAGCTGGTGACATGCCTGCGTCATATGCCACTCTTTGGCCATGTTTGCCATCGTGTTTGCAGACAACCATTCTGCCTTTTGACGTGTGCCCAGATCTTCAGTGCTCTTTCTGTGCAATGTCAATCAAAGCAGAAGTGTCTCTGCTTGGAAGCAAGTTTTTTTATTGATTTTTATTGAGCTATACAATTTTCTCTGCTCCCCTCCCTCTCCCCTCCCCTTCAACCCTCTCCCATGGTCTCCATGTTCCCAATTTACTCAGGAGATCTTGTCTTTATCTACTTCCCAAGTAGATTAGATCCATGTATGTCTCTCTTAGGGTCCTCATTGT
>LOJH01023384.1:0-14875 GCA_001685095.1 Ellobius talpinus | reverse complement strand
TGTGTGTGTGTGTGTGTGTGTGTGTGTGTGTGTGTGTGTGTGTGTGTAGGCGCGCGCGCTATTTCTCACTTGGGGGCTCACTTCTAATTAAGTAATTCAGGAGGCTTAAAAAACAGAACAACCAAATGAAACCTCAAATTAGAAGCAAAATGGATCAAATGGGTCCCCCATCTCTGGGAGTTCTGGTTAAGCAAGCAAACAAAATGGGCTGGGACAAATGATTATTGTAACTCAGAAGATTAAAGAAAATGTAATTAGTTCCCCGTCTACTTCCTGTTCCTCAGCCTTTTGACACTCTTTAACCCTCACTTCCAACCTTACACGCAGCCGTGAATTTATCCAAAGCTTCCTTATCCTCGCCGGAGGGGGGTTGGGGGGTGGGACAAGAAAGCAAGAAAGAAAGGGGGAAAAAGTCACTGCTGCAAAGCTGGGAGGGTTAACAGAGCTGGTACCCCCAGCCTGCCAAAGGAGATTGCCGGTAGGCCTCAGAACCCGCCCCCTGCCAGGCTGCTCAGCCAATTGGCGTCTGCGGAGAGTGAGGCGCAGAGTTCTATTGGCTGCTAACCTACGTGCATAAAAAAGAACGAGAGAGGCAGGCAGGGCAGCATTGTTATCTTAAGACACTCATCTGGTGTCTGAGTCTGCAGGTGACACTGGTTAGGTACGGAGCGCGGAGTCGGAGTGGGGACGCGCCGAGCTGCAGCCTTAGAATGGAACCCGCCTGCCTGCCCAGCGGCTCGCGGCTCTTCCCGCAGTTCCTCCGCTGAGCTCGGCGGATTCGGAAGGACTTGGGAAATGCACCTGCCGCGCGCTCCGAGGACACCAGCAGGTCCTCAGGCAGCCGAAGGAGCCCAGACGCCTGAGGAACGGTTTCTGCTCATGTGCAAGGCACAGATTTCGGATGACAGGGCGGGTGAGTCTCTTTAGAGTTGGAAAAAAAAAAAAAGGGCAAGATCTTGGTTTCACCTCGGTCGAGGGACAGGAGACTCCTCAGTTGCCTTCCCACTTTCCTCACCTCTCCCACGCCGCGTGCGACCCAGCCTAGCGCTGATCCCACTTCACAGATGCTGTGGGTTCCTGGGATGCTCGCCTCTCCGCGGCACGGCAGCAGGCAAGTGGTCTAACCGCCGCGGCGACGTTGGCAGCGGCGGCGGCGGCAACAGCAAAGCCCAGAGCAGGAGAATTTGAAAAGAGACATCCATTCCCTCTCTCAAGCTGAGGGGGGAGGCTTCGCATTTCCCCAAAGGAGAAAGAGCTACAAGAAATCATGAAGTAAAAACTTTGGAAGGCTGCCACTGGAGATGTTGCACAAAAATCGGGCATCTTTTAGGAGTCTCCTCGTAGTCCTTGGTGGTTTGGGGAGCAGCTGATACAGCAAGAAGGGCTTTTGCAAGGATTCAAGGTAACAGTGCAGGGGTTCGGGCCGTGGGTTTTCTGTATCCCCTTTGGTTGTAATTTTGATAAGTCCTCATTCAACCCTGTTGTCTGGTGCCTGGTAATTGCGAGCAAAAGGAATAATTCCCATTCAGTCCCTTAGTTTCTGTCAGGTGGAGCTTAGCAGTGGACTTTGGGTTTAAGCTGACTCTGGTTTTGCCTCCTGGTGTCGCATGGCTGTCACAGAGCTTGGGCACTCTGCCTGACCTATATTGGTTTTGCCTGGTTTAAGTCCTCAAAGTTAGTGCAACTCCCATTAGCTTTGGAAAATTCATTCGGGGTCCATAATTGCAGAGAATGACAAGGACTTTTGCTTGAAAGTGATGCTGGAGAGAACTGCTCGCGGTTCACCGTGTTTGGAGAGGACCCTAAAGACCTGATATTGCGTTGCACAATACATCTGTGTTCACATGTTCATAAAGCCCTGTGGCATGATTGAGAGGCCAGTCTGTTTCTTCCATGAACATGTAACCAGGGACAAAAAAAATAATTCCTAAGAGTGAACCTCATACTCTCTCTCTTGAGCGTTATAGCAGAAGCCCCTATTGATTGGGTCGATCCTCTTAGTACCCTGGAGACACTGGGGGGGCGGGGCGGTTATGATGCTGCTGTGCTGGAATGAAGGGTCTGCTGAAGCCATCTATCAGATTGTTCTCCCTGTTCATACACAGTTGAATGTTGCCTATGGGGTGTGTGTGTGTGTGTGTGTGTGTTTTCACAGCTGTATGCAGGAAATGCAGGAAGCTGGCTGCTCACAGAAACACTAAGCATGCCTGCTGAGCCCCTGCCCAGGCCTTGGATGCCTGGAGTGTTCCTGCCCAGTAGGAGGCTGAACTTATGCACTGCTGTGCTAGCCCAGAGGAGTTCTCTCTTCACCAAGCAGTCCTTCTGCATGGAACATATTTATCCAGGGTATATAGACTAAAGTCAAATATTAACTAACAATCAGCTGGATGCACTGTAACATGATTGAGAAGACCTCTCTGTAAAGAACCACATTTGTGTTGTCCCCTGTCCTGGGAGTAGGTTGCTTTGAGTAGGCACATATGTGCTAAGAGAATAACAATTATAAAAGATAATCTGGACCTTATTCCATGGGGACAGTGGTATGTTAGCCTAGGCCAATCAGAAGAATTAAATGTACGCTATGAGTCAAGTGTAGCTCCCCAGTTTTTTCCCCTAACCATGTACATGTTGTTACCTTTCGTTTCCTCACCCCGTGTCCACGCTCTTACAAGATAGGCAGTGTCGTCAGTATTAACCAGGAAGCTAAAGAATTCGGCTAAATCCCCTGGGGGGCAGTCTGATGACATCCGGCAGCAGCTGAAGTGATGCTGGAGTTGGTGCTTTCCCTCTTGATTTTACACAGCAGTGTGCATGTTGTTTGTTTATGATGTGACCCTCTGGACTTCCTTCTCACCTGGACTGAGCTGCTCTGTAGCACTGAGGGCATGACCAAGCAATGCTGCCACCTGCTCTGGGGAAAGGTGCATGCTTGGCTTCTGTGAGGAAGGAGAGCATTTGCAAAGATGCAGAGCATGGATACTGTGTTGAGGGTAAGAGAGCAGACATCGGGCCAGAGTCTTCAGTGCTGGGAAGCAGCTGGTTTTAAAGGGGTTGACAGCTGGCTGGGCTGTAGCCATGGGGAAAGCAGAAGCATTCTTGACTCTCACTTCTCTCTCCTCACCAAAAAAAAAATGGAGCTGACTTTCTCCTCCCAGAATGGAGTGGTGTGTGCTACAGTGTGGAAAAAAAGGAAGGAAGATCTGGGGAGGAGGAAAGGACCCTATCGATCCTCCTTATGCTGGCCTGGTTTTGAGGACAGGAAACATCTCTTCTTGCACCTCAGGATCTTCTTCTGAGTGTTCATATCTGGCCTCCTGACAGGTTGTTTACTGAGCTAAGCCAGAGGGCATAGAACATCCCTGCGTCATCAGTTCCTCCTGATCCCCTTCCCCAAGGTACAGGTTAGCACCTGGGGAGCACCACCTAAGATATATCCCTCTGAGAGGGTGCTCCAGCATCCCTCTCCACTCACAAACAAGAGGTAATCTGAAGGCACTGGACATGTGTGGGCACTTTCTGCTGACTGGAATGTTCAGTGTTCAGGTTCTTGACTGGTGTTGAAACAAACGCAGTGTGGTGTTATTTCTGGAGGCTCAATTCTTTCCCTTAAATAATAAGTCCTTGCATCCATTTTATAAAGGCCTCCTTTCCCAAAGAGCTGGGAGGATTTACAGAAGTCCTCTAATTAATTCTCATATGGCTTATTGTCTCATATGTCTAAGATGTAGAGCTAAATGGTTTCAGCCTCCTGTTTGGAAAGGGGAGAGCAGAGCACCCTATGAGGAGATATGTCTTCCCTCAGTCACACAGCAGTAGGGGAAGTTATGGATGGGTCTGGATCTTACTGCTTCTTCACCAGCCTCAGTCCCTATGGGATTCCTCTAAGGCATAGTCTCATCTCAGTGACTGGGCTCTGACTTGGTTACTTTATACTTTACAAGGCTGAGAGGCTGTGGTGTCATCTGGGGCTCCTTCCCTGACAGTATGTCTGAGTAGTGAGGGACAAAAACCTTAGAAAACTTTGTCTTCCGTGATTGTGTAGTCTACTTGGGAAAACAGAGCTATATCTGGGCAGAAGTAAATGACGGTGTAAGCTCTAAACAGAAGCTCAATACAAAAGAAGTCAAAAGCCTGACCTTATTAATCGACCATTGATCTGCACTGATAATAAGAGCTATCAGTATTCCAAGAAAGAAGAATTAGAATTGAGATTTGAGAGTTGGAGGGGAATATTTTTGGGTAGGCAGAGGGGATGAAGGGTTCCAGTTGGTAGAGAAACTCACTGTGGCAAAGGTAAGAGGCTGGAAGTGTCATGGTTTGCATGGTTCTTTGGGGCCACGTCTCCTTTTGAAATCTGGAAGTCCTACATATCTGAGGTAATTATATCAAACATGTATAGCCTACACGAAGTTGGCCCAAGACCCCACCAGAGGGCTGTGAATTGGGTATCTCATTAGGCATCAAAAATGTTACCTGACCTCCCATCCAGGCTGCAGGCTGGTCTAATCCTTACACAACGGGAAAACCGTTACTCGATGTCAGAGATCCCATTCACTTCCCATCTGAAAATTTGAATAAGGATGGTGGAGAAAGCAGGCAAATTTCAAGAGAATATGAGAAAAATCTTATATTTTAGAATCAGAATCTCTTAAGAGGGAGCTTTGATTTTCCTACATTTCCTATTTCCCCACCCAAATGTTCCTCTTGGGGTTTACTTGGAGCCGGCAAAATGCCAAAGCCCTTAGGCATTTAGCATTGAGCAGAAGATTTTTAATCTTAAAATTCTTGAGCATGCCCATGTACATAACCTCTTGTCTCCTCTTCTCTTCCTCTTTTAATAAAACATATGCTGTAGCAGTCACAAAGGAGACCACAAAAAAGCAAGAGGGGGTGGGGAGTGGTACTGCCCGCAGCTGTACCACGAGGTCCTGTGATTGTTCAGCAGAGCAAGGAAGGAGGAGAGGCATGGTGTCAGCCTGGGCAATGCCAAGAGGAGTCTATGGGCTGCTGCTGTCTACCTGGAGAAGGCTCCAGCCAGCTAGACATACACACTTATTCCAGGAGGAAAAGGCCTCTCTCCCAGAGACATGATCAGGAACAGCACGGGTCTTGTGAGAGGCCTAGCTGCATGGCCATCTTGGTCTGCTCTTGGTTTGGAGCATCATGCAGGCTGCATGTCACCGCGTGAATGGCTCTATTCCTAGAATACAGAGAGCTTCCCCTGGGAATGAGAAGGGAATGGCTTGCCACAATTCACACCGTACCTTCTGTGTGGTCTGGAGGAAATTCTCTAGGAGCCCACTTTTTGTACTTTGACCCAGGAGTGCAATCAGGAATCAGATCTTAAGAGACATCAACTCTCTTGAAGATCCTACTTTTAACTCTGCTATCATCCTTGTGTCTTGTCTATCAGCAAGCATCCTTGGGCCAAGGACCATGTAGCTGGACTGTGAGTAGGGCATCTTCTCTATTTACTTGCAGAAGCATCTAGCGCAGTTTTGGGGGTTGAGGTAGAGCCCAAGGCACATAATATGTGCTCCTAGTTTTGGAGGAAACCCTGTTGTGTTTGGAAGAGACGTGTCAGAAGGCTCAGCTATGAAGGCTGCAGTGGGTAAGTCTTCTCTGAACATGCTGGTACAGGCTGATTTTCTTCAAATTATCTCTCTGATATGCAGAGGAATGTAGAACACCATCACCACAGCCTGTGATCTTCAATGGCTGGTCCAGTCTCATCATTTATTTTTCTGAAACTCCCTTGCAATGCTAAAACACTTGGGTTGCTGGATTGGGTATAGTGAGGACCCATTACAGGCAAAAATCCACCAAAAAAACTCTACGGGTAGCTCAGGAGCTCTTGAAATGTGTGTTGGGATTGCAAAATGCACCTTGGATTATAAAGATTTACTTTTTTAAAAAAGTCATATAAGGGACTGGGTATGTGACTCAATTGTTAATATTGCAATATTGCTTGCCTAGCATGCCCAAAGCCCTGTTTTTCCTGGCACCACATAAACCAGACACAGTGATATACACCTGTCAACCCTACTACTTAGGAGGTGGAAGCAAGGGGGACAGAAGTTCAAGGTCATCCTCTACTATATAGAAAGTAGGAGACCTGGAAGTAATATAGGAGACCCTGTTTCAAAGACCAAAACACCCCACATGTACAAATAAAAGCAATGTAAAAATATCACTAGTTTTATACTGACTTTAGGTTAAAATGATATAATATTTCAGATATGTTAGGTTAAATAAAATCCTGTTAGTTTTGCTCATTTCATTTTTAGTTTTTAATATAGATACCAGAAAGCTAGATTTTTCTGTGGCAGGCCTTGCATTTTTTATTTTAGACTGTGCTGGCCAGGCCCTGCAGAGCAGTGGCAGGTTAATGGGGGAGGGGGGAAGGGCAAAACTTGAGACAGGAGGAGCCAGAGACATAAAAAGAAAGAGAACATGGAGGGAGAGGTCAAGAGCAGCCCAGAGGGAGCCTGTGGGCATGTATTTCTGAAATTTAAAAAGCAAGGAACACAAATAGCTTACATGGCCTATATTTATTTGAGGAGGGACCTAGCTTACTGTGACTCAGCCCCCCAGAAGCCTTTGCAAATCAATGCAGCTCTCAGCTCACATGCCCAGAGCGAGTTGGTGAGAGGCCTCATGGTTTCAGCCTTTTTCTTTTTCTTCTTCCTTTTTCTTCTAAAGTGGTAGCAGGAGAAATAGCTGAGTGATCTTCAGGGTCTCTTCCAAAGTGTTCTCTTATCTCTATACCACATGACCTCTCCTCCCATGACTTTTTCATTTTTCGAAACAGATGTATTTTAGTGTAGTAGGGAGAAGAGCCACTGCTATGTTTTAAAGATTATTTATTAAACTATCAATTAAAATGGGAAGACACAAGTATCAAATTTTATTTGTTAATTACAGATTAGAATACTATAACCCCTTCATCAATATTATGTTGGCATTGTTGGTCATTGAGATAAGGTTTGGACATGCCTAGAACTTGTCATATCTACTTAGCCTTCTATCATTTGTGAAAATGTTTTCCCAAGCTATATTTCACCTGATTCACACAACACCCCAGGTGTTCTTCTTCCTATGTTGTCCATGATCTGTCTTTAACTTACCCTTATGACTCTATTTTCTACTCCTTCTCTTTATATGTTATTTGTTCAGTCTTGCTGGCAGTTCTTAAATAGGAACCACATGAAAGAGCCATTGCTACCTCTCACAGCCTCGTCTCAGCACCTATAAACACAATTGTGTCCCCTTCTTAGGGCTTTGTTCTCAATGTGAAACAGGGCAGAATAACAAATATCGCTCCAGCATATTGTAGATATTCAACAAATGTTATGCCCATTTCCTGCTAAAGATCTCTGGATTGATACCCTCATGGTTTGAGTACCCCAAACTAGACTCATAGGCATTTCTTTCCCCAGACACCTGCTTCAGTAAATGACACAATCAGACCTCCAGAGACATGATAAAGAAATATGGAGCTGGAACACATCTGTAATTCTGGCACTGGGGATGTGGAGGCAAAAGGGTCAATGAAAATTCAAGGCCAACCTCTTCTACACAATGATCTCCAGGCCAGCCAAGGCTAGAAAGACTCTGCTTCACAAATCAAGAGCTAGGGAGATGCTTCTTTGGGTAAGAGAGCTTGCTTTGCAAGCTTGAGGACCTGAGTTCAAATCCCCAGCACCCACGTCAAAAACAAACTTTCAAAACCAACCCAGCATAGCTACCTGCATCTATAAATGCAGTGTTGGGGAATGGAGGCAGGTAGATACGGAGGGCTCACAAACCAGGCAGCCTGTCTGAAATGACAAGCTTCGGGTTGAGTGAGAGACCCTGTCTCAAGGCAATAAGGCAGGGAGCAATGAAGGGAGATATTAGACATCCTATTCTGAGTCTTTGCATGTGAACACATGGGCCTGCATACCTCTACACTTACAGGTACACACCACATACACACATACCTACAACACCACACACACACACCACCACCACCACCACCAAACACCCCCTCCAGAAATGAAAAGATGAATTATGCTGACCCTTTATTTTCTCTCACACTGCTCTCGTCCCGCATGCAGTCTTTCAGCAACCCTGGGAAAGGTGTGCCTCTAGTGATTTCTGGAAGCCCTGTACTCCTTGTGACCCCTCCTTCTACTCTGAAGTCAGAAGCTCCTCTCTTCTTGCCTGGGACTTCCTACGTTCACTCTCCCTGTTTCTTGCCTAGAGGGCTAACTGGGTCTGTTTCCTCCCTGCAGCCAGAGTGATATTTCACCATGGTAGATTTGATTATGCCTCTCTGATCATTGCAATTCTCCTGGGCTCCCCACGAGCACCAGAATGAAAACCAAATTTCTTAGCCTGACAAACAGAGCTCCTTCGTGACCTAGTGCTCGGCCTCTCCGTGGCCCAGTCCTCTCGCCCTCTTCACTGCAGCCTGCAGTGAAGCCCCAGCTCTCCGGCTCCTACAGTGCCATCTTCTTCTCCGGCAGTGCGCTCCCTCTGCTGTCCTCATCTCTGCTTCCCGAGGGGTGACTGAGCTTCAAGACTCTGTAAACATTAGCTCCTCTGTGAAGGCTTCTCTGAGACTCTGGAACAGAATTAATTGCTTCTTCCTCTACACTTCTTGCTCAAATCTTCTCTCTTACTATATTCACAACAATGTAATAATTTGGCTCTGTGACTCGGACAGTGGGGTTGAGGTGGGAGTTTTAAGACACAGTTCTTAGGAAGTATTGAATACAGGGAGCATATTTTTGGAAAGCAAGCCCTATCCTCCAGTATAAGAGATTGAGCAGAGGCCAGCAGTCACCAAAGCCTTCTCATCCAGTTCTGGAGGGAAATTGTGGCACTAAGGCTCATATGGGCATTGCTGATAATGGCTAACACTTTTATAGCCTTTATGTGTCAGACCCTGAACTGAATGAAGACTTTTATGCATCAACTCATTTACTTATCACAGTGATCCTTTACACTAACTTTATCCTGTCTGTCTTATAAAATAAATTGGAATGTTAGCAGAGGCTGCTTGTTTGTTTTCTAAGATGCTCAGACCTGAAATAATCATACAGAAACTGTATTATTTGCAATACTGTTTAGTCAATAGCTTAAGCATATTTCTAGATAGCTCTTATATCCTAAACTAACCCTTCTCCATTAATCTGTACATCACCATTTGGTTGTGGTCTACTGACAAAGTTTTAGCAGGCTCTGTTGGAGGCATCTGTCTCCTGTGGTGGCTACATGGCTTCTCATTGACTCCACCTTCTTTCTCCCAGCATTCAGATTAGTTTTCCCACTTAGCTCTACTCTGCCCTATCACAAGCCACAGCAGCTTCTTTATTCATTAACCAATAAAAGCAACACATATACAGAAGGACCTCCCACACCATTGAAATTTCAGAGAAGTGAGATGACCAGGGCTGGAGAGATAGCTCTGTGGTTAAGAGTGTGTACTGCTCTTCTAGAGGGCCTGAGCTCAGTTCCCAGTACCCATGTTGGGCAGCTCACAACTGCTTGTAACCCCAGCACCAGAAGATCCAACACCTTCTTCTGTCCTCTTTGATCATCTGCACATGTTTGACACATGTATGCAAAGACAAACACATGCATACACATAAATAAAAATACAAATAAATATTTTTAAAAGAGAAAAAAATCCCACTAGTTCAAGGTCACACAGTTAGTATGTTTGGGAGCTGATATTCCACAAAGTTTACGTTCTGAGTCTATAGGTTTAGTATGGTCTTCAGAAAAAATAACCATATAGGTAAGTAAACAAATGAGACAGTTTCAGATAGTGATAATGGAAAAGAAAAAAATAGGATATGATAGGAGAGCATGACCAGTGTAGCATTAAGGGAAGACTTTTACAGGAGGTAACATTTAATTTGAGGTGTGACTTATCCTGAGAAAGATAGATAAGGATGCATTTGGATTGAGGATGGGGTGAATTGGCATCAAAGGAGGAAACTAGGGTTACTGAAGTTCCTGTTGATGTGACCCAACCCTCACCCTGGAAGTGCCAGATTCAGTCTAGATAATCTTGGGAGGGTTTAGTGAATCGTCCAGATGCTTCCAGCCTCCCCTCCACCAGCCCATTTTTTCCTCCTGTTAATTTGGGTGAAGACATAGTTCATAAAGTGTACAGCGTGCTGCTCTTGACAAGGGTAGAGGGAGACGACACATGAGCATGTGTGTGCATGCTTGTGCGCACATACACACACATACACACACCATGGCTTTGACAAACCACTTGATTTTACTTCTGTCCTGTGAACCAAGTGTCACTTAGAAACTTAGAAAAGTGACAGGTATACCAAAGGCTGGAGACAACCCAGAGGTATGAGCAAAACAGAAAACGCAAATGATTTTTTTAACAAGATGTAAAGTGAATTAGACTAGAGGGAGAAATGGGAATTTGACCCAGGAGGGGCATGCAGAGGGGGATGGAAGATTGCTGAGTAACAGCTTGGTCATGATTTTCATCTTCACACATGTCCATACCATATATCTATGTATCTGAATTTTTTTCCTTTGGGATATTTTTATAATTAAAAGTTTAAGAAATGATTTGGAGAGCAGATACAACTTAGTTTGAACAGGTTCATAAATATTTAAGATGCATCTTAAAATGGTAAAAAGAAATGTACAAAAAATTTTTGATTGTAATATCTCACTTAATTTTTATTCTTACCTCATAAAGTGCGTGATGTTCCTATTTTGTAGACTAAAACCAAGGAAAGGAAAGTGCAAAGGAACTAGCATTCAGACTCAGGTTCTAATTACTGCTCCAGGCTTTCTGCCTTACATGGTGGGAAGATCTGAAAGATGTCAGGAAAGGAGAGACTCCAGGTTCCGGGTCAGACCAGCTTCAGTCTTGTTTTGGTTCCTGGCCAGCTATGTGACATAAGTTTGATTATATAAGCTTTATGAAGCTACAAATATCTCCACCTAACAAATGGAAATGATAACATCTCCTGAGTACCAGGGACAAGGGATGGAAAATATCCACAAAGTCCCTGCCTCAAAATAAACATTCAGAAAATGGTTGCTACTGTTCCTGTGTCTCCAAATATGAGCACTCATAAGATGCCAGCTTCCACGGAGGGCAAAGCTGGGACCCAGGCATAGCCAGTAAGAGTTGGTACTACCCTCAGCTTCTGCTGGGGGAAGGGAGTCAGGTATTCCCTAAGAATCATTGCCAAGTATCAACTCCCAAGCTATTGCTTTCCAGGCAATTTCTCCTCTAATCACATGACAAGCCATCTAAAATGGGTTATTTTCTGTTTACTGATAATGCAATTGAAGTTCCCAGAGATTAAATAACCCACTGAAGACCTCCCAGCTTGGATGAGGCAGAATTCACATGACCTTTAATCTCTCAGACGTAAAAGCCATTTGTTCAAACATTAGACTTTGCAATGTATCATTGTCTTGAGTTGTGTCCTAGGGAAAGGGTATTTTGGTGGTCAAGGTAAGAGGAGCTACTCAAATATCTGAACTGCTGTTTCATAAGCAGAATGGAAACATTCTTAGACTCTCAAGGGATTCCCAGGAGCAGGCCACCAGGGCTGATGTATGGTAAGAAGAAGACCTAAATGGGTATAAAAGCAGACCAAGAGTTTCTAGCGCAAAGCTTTATACAGACCGCGCAATTAGTGCAGCAGGCTGAATATTTCAAGTGCCACCACTTCTGAACACAGGTGTGTGTCAGTTTTTTTTTTCCAAAAGATCAAGGCTTTCAAAACAAAATTAGAGATGAGTATCCTTAGGCTTGGAGGAAAGGTTTCCTGCACCACACAAGATTTTTAACCTTTTGGGAAAGCAGAAGACTTTCACTAACAAACCTTCATGTAGAATCCTAACACATGCCACCCATACATGTGGAAGGCTCTAGCGGGAGCAGGCCTGGGTGCCCGGAGCTGGATCATCCAACGCTTCTTTCCTCTGTCAAGAGTTCTGCCCAAGGTACCTCCTTGGAGCTTTAAAGATGCCTTGAAACACACGGAAAAGCATGCACTATAGAAATTCTTCAAAAAGCAAGACTTGCCATTTGTTTAAAATAATAGGTGACATATTAAAATGGATCATAAAATGTTAGACCTTTGCCAACTCAGACACATCTGTGACATTCAGTGAGACTAGGACAAATTACTGCTCTCTCTTATTCTCAATGATTGAAAATGCATGAAATTCAGTGTCTATGAATAAACACCTGCTGTGTGCCAGGAACTGTACCAGACACTAACTATGATACATGTGCAATCTCCTTCGATTCCAACCCTCCTCCCCCCACCCCAGGAAGTTCATCTCACTGCTTTCAATTTGAAACTGAGAAGAATCAAGTAAGGAGAGTTGCTTGACACAGATCTGAAACCTCACCAGCGGGAGAAGAATGATACTGGGAGTTTCTGCTTGTTGATTTTCAGAGGGGATCTCAGTGTGTATTTCTGACTAGCCCAGCCTGGAATTTGTTATGTAGACCAGGGTGGGCTCAAAGAGATCCTCCCAAGTCTCTGCTTCCCCAAGTGCTGAGATTAAAGGTATGCCTGGCACCCCCACCATGCCTGGCAGGGTTGGGATTTTAACGGTGGGTGGAGTGGATTAGCGCGTCTGACTTTGGTCACTAACCCCTAAAGATTCTCTATGGGATGGAAACAGTATTAGCCTACCAAAAGTTGCTTACTGGAGGCCAGCATGCTTCAGGTGTGAGATTGCACCTCACCTCTTTGCTTCCACAAGGCATTCTTATCCTCATAGATCCACGCAGTGGATTCCCTGCCTTGGCCTTTCCCTTCTTGGTCCTCTAGCCCAGGAGCAGCCTGTTCATCAGGGTCAAGGCCCAGTGGCTGTTGTGATTTGAGGGTATCCAGCTCCATTCCTCACTTGGGAGCTTTGTGCAGGGTGCACCGTGCTGAACCGGAGGTAGTCTGGCTAAGAGCACAGATTCCAGTGAAGCTTCAGTCTTCGCAGCCCTGGGAGTTGAGTTAATTCGAGGGTGTGGGGTGAGGAGCTAGAGAAGTCCTTGCAATCCCCTTGAGATATAGAAATGCTAGGTGGTGGATAAGAACTGCAGGGGCATCTCATTTCTGCCTCCCCTTCGCTGTACCCGGCCACTTAGCATACTATAAATATGTTGTCAGACAAAGGACGGGCGCAGGTGATGAGCAGCGCTCCTGTGGGGTGATAGGTCCCCAGAGGCTTCCTGAGCACCATGCCTCCTCCGCAATCTTTGCCCTTTGGGATTTGAGACTCAGGAATCACTGAATAAGGTCAGCATCCTTCTGAAGCCTCAGGGCTCTGGAGACCCCTAGAGGCAAAAGCCTGTGTTACAAGCCCCCCTGGCCTCCAAGCAGGGAAGAAAGGTTCTTATCTAGAATATGTGGCTGGCCTTATATGAAGTACACTTCTGGCAAGCTCAGAAGGCAGAGCCTGGCACATGTGCGTGCGTGAGCATGTGTGTGGGTATTAGAGGAGTGGGAAAGTCTGGCCACATTTGTGAAAACAAACCTGTCCAGAACTAAGTTCATTAGGTCTTATCTTCCCTGCTGTCTAACTCATGCTCTTTGGTGCCCAGCAGGCAGCATCCTTCTCAACTCCTGCTGAGCTCTTTGGCTACCCTTAGGCTGCCCTTCTTAGCAACTCCCTACCACCTCCATCAAGACGATAGTTTCCCTTGGGCCCTGTCACACCTCGCAGTATCCTGATGAAATCATTTGTACTAAAGTATTAGTGACTAATAATGGCTTAATGCGCTGCTCTCCCAATTAACACTGGGGCAATTCAAGAGAGAAATTCACAGATTTTTTAGGCCAAGGGAAAGACCCATGTTTTCTCCCTTCCAGAAGTGTTGCAAGCCACTCAAAATGCACAGAAAGTTGTCTGGATAACAGCCACTTCTAGCAACATTTGAAGGCATTGTATGGACGCTTGCATAGAATTTCTCAACAAAGGCCTTCTGCAATGCACACACTTTAAAAATAACACCTATCTACACAACCCTCATCAGGAGAAGAGAGCTGGGGTGCAAGAGCTGACGCCGCTGGTGGTATCTCAACTAGATGCTTTATGAGATTTCATTTACTTGTGGGAAAAGCCCTTCATCATTGGGAGGAGAAGCTCAGGTACCACTAACTGGAGAATACATTTGGGGCAGCCTCTGTTAGAGGATGATCATGTTTTCTTGCGCAGCTCCTTTACCTCACAAGCCTCAGTGTACACAACTATAAAATGGATGTAGCAAAATTCATAGCCCAGGGTTGCTTGGAGCATGAAATATTGTAGAATTGCTACCTATGATGTCTAGTGTTTGAAGAATGCCCACTCTGTGACAGCTCTGTTCCTAATCCTACTTTTATTTTTATGATTTTCCTCTATCTTAAGCTTCCAGTGCAGAACAGCATGCAAATGCTGTATTTATTGATCATTTAGAAGATTCACCAGCAGTCCAGCCTCCTAGGCGTGGTTGGTTTGGTAATGAACTGGATTTCTTTCCAGATGATGGCACTGTATGAGATCTTTTTTTGCCCTCTGCTTGGTTTCTTTAAATGTATCTCACAAATGCAATGAGTGAAATGGATTTGGCAGTGAGTTAGAAAGACTTAATGCATTTTGGAAAGGGGGGGAAAGCCATAACAAAACCTGGTTTGTTTTTGTGATATACGGTTCATGTGATATGACAAAAATCCATTTTTATGCTTAGGAATGTTGGCTAATTTTAAAACAGTTGACACATGCCATATGCATATAGAGTAATGATAGATTTTGCTCAGGCAAACAACAGAAGAACACGAGGCCAGAATATCTGCTGGGGTTTTCATCAGTGAAATTCTTAGTTTATGGCAAACCTACCCTG